>BQNB010050808.1:0-39185 GCA_026074375.1 Tanacetum coccineum | reverse complement strand
GAGTCTAGTGATGTAACAAAAAAAGAACAAATGGCAATTATTTTTTGCTACGTCAATAAAAATGGGCTAGTAAAAGAGAGCTTAGTTGGTATGATTAAGGTGAAAGAGACGTCTTTTTTTATATCTTAAATCTTCCATTAATACTTTTTTTTGCTAAAAATCATTTAAGACTAAAACAACTTTGAGCTTAATGTTATGATGGAGCTAGTAATATGCATGGTGAATTCAATGGTTTAAAGGCTAAATATTGTAAGAAAATAGCTCGGCATATTACGTGCATTGTTTTGCTTACCAACTTCAATTAGTAGTTGTTGTCGTGGCAAGAAAACACTTAGGTGTTGTTGGCTTCTTTGATAAGTTATCCCTTGTGACAAATGTTGTTTGTGATTCTTGTAAAAGAAAAGATATACTTATAGAATGTGAAAAATTGAGAGTGGAAAAAGCAATTGGTAATGGTGAAGTTGAAACGAGGAGTGGTAAGAACGAAAAGCTTTCTCTTACACGAGCCGGGGATACAAGATGGAATTCTCACTAAAAAACAATTTTGCGCTTGATTGATATGCTTCCATCTATTATAAAGGTTCTTGAATATGTTAAAAACGAAGGAAATAATGGTTCTACCCAAAATTAAACTAGTGGTATTCTGGTGTATTTTGAATCTTTTGATTTTGCGTTTTATTTGTATCTTATGAAATACATTCTGGGTCTCACAAATATATTGTCACAAGCTCTACAGGAAAAGGATCAAGATATCGTGGAAGCGGTTTCATTGGTCAAATCAACAAAGGAACAACTCAAGGACTTTAGAGTAAACGGGTTCGTTCCACTTTTAACTAGCATATCTTCTTTTTGCGAAAAACATAATTGTCGGTAACCCTCTAATCACTTCACTTCAATAAGATTAACAAGAAAATTAGGAAGAATGTAGAGAGAGAATCTAGAGAGAGAAATTTAGAGAGAAAAATGGAATTGGATGATTAACTTGAAATGTTACAAATGAACCAACCACCTCACCTTCCTTGGTGAGGTGTTTTTATAGGCTTGCATGCCTTTAGTAATTCTACGGGCCGGGCTCGGTTTTACTTGGGATTTCGCCCGATACACGTGACCGATTAGATTACAAATAAGAGCCCGTTTACCCGTCTAGCCTATTACAACGTATATTAATTTAGTGACCGAGACCTAATATAATTATGAACGAACTTCCATTGTTCGACTCAATATTTTGAGGCTAACAATCTCCCCCGAAGTGAGTTCATTGTGACACTCCTTCGTGAGATCAATGAGATTGCTTTTGTCGTTGAGCTCTTGTGATCTTTGTCTCTGTCTACGTTGTAGGCTTGTTCCTTCATGCTTTGTGATCTTTGATCTTGAGCCTTTGTCATTGTCTTTAGACTTTGTCTTTTCCGTCCGAGATCTTTAAATCTTTATCCTTTCGTCTTGATCGTCTTTGCCACCTTGCGATCTTGTGTCTTGACCAACATGCTCATACTTTGCATCATCTTGAAAGCTTGCTAACAATCTCCCTTGATAGACTTGATATCTTTGAAGGAAGATCTTGTATATCAGAGTTTGTGCGGAAGTCTTTGTCTTTAATTCTTGAGCTTTCATGATTCTTGAATCTTGATGCTTATAGAATGTCTTTGTAGTTTGAGCATGAGCATGTGGTAATGAATCCGACTTCAGCTGGAATGAGGCATCACCATCTCCATCTTTATGTATCCTGAAATAAAACAGTTAGCAATAAAGCGGGTGGACGAATATGGCTTTGTCATTCGTCCGGATTTGGTTAGATTAACCTCCGGTTCCGTAGGACCGTTTTACAGTATAAATACTGTACCTGTGATCAGGTAGATTCAAAGAATCTCCTTGACAGGGTTTCCAGCTCAAAGCGTAGGGTCTTCTAACACAGATGTATTAGATTTGCCATGCTTGCTAGTTCTCATTACCGGAACGTCTCAAAGCAGACAACACGGTAAGAGTGAATCAGATAGTTACTATCTTTCTGATTAAGCCGTCAATTCATTTCCTGGAACAAGTTTGATTCACATTGAATCGCACCATCGTTTCTTTCCAGTTGACACAAGTTTGATTCATATAGAATCTCGCAAGTCACCTACCGCAGTGCTGTTTGATGATGACACTGGAAGGATTTCCATTCGTCATTGTGAATACTAAAGAGTATCACTCTGAATGTTCTGGCAGAATCACAAGGATAATGCGTAGGACTCTTGTTAACAGCTTGTGAACTTAATGATGTTCAACAAGTGTTTGTCATGGAATGTGTCCTAATGAGATTTATTTGATGATCTCTTGGCTCTAGACTCGATTAGTGCGTTTTGGTTTTAGTAATCGGAGGCTGGAGCAGACTGCCACCTATTCAATATTAACTAACTCGGAATGAGAAAGTCAATAGAAGTCGTGTGTATCTCCGTGACAAATGAGACAAGTTTCTTTTGAGAGAAACCCGAATGGCTGGGAAAGGGTTGTGCATTGCATCACTGGGTCCATGATGTCGTCTTCAATGTCAGCAATCAACATTGTGATTCTGACAGCATATGTATCGACCCGGTTTCTGCCTAAGTTGTGTGGAGGGCTTCTTTCTTTAGACCCTTTATCCATACATTTCTTTTTAATTCTTCAACCCCTTCAATGCTTACCAAGACGTCATTACTAACACCTTGTTGTGATTGTTCCAGTGTTAGCTCAATCTTAGTCGGCATTCTTCCCTTATACACATTCATCTCCAATCATACCTAAGGACTGCTATTTCTAACTATGGAGTGTCCTTGGGTAGATCCCTCCGGTTCTGGTTGGATCATAGGACAAATTCCTAACCTTACCACCTTATGTCTTCAGAATCGTCGTGAAATAAGATGTTGTAGGGTATGAGATCGTAACCATAAAACCGTTTCCGAATAGCACTTTGAGTCTTTTAGATCACATTTTAATTACATTTCTCCCCTTATTTTAAATTCTAAGTCACTTAGATTTTGAAATACTGTGTGATTAAAATTTGTCTTGAAAAGGCCATGGGGAAAAAAACGTTGTAGTTAGCATGAATATTTGGAACTGTTGTAATCTTGCTCCCCCTCACTTTTACGATGTTTGAACTCCAAATATCTTGGGTATCAAGTTGTAAAATCGTATATAAAATATGAGGTTGAACACTTAGTCAGCTTATAACGATCATTCTATTGAATTGTCATCTTTATCTTGTTGTTAATTAAGAGACTTTTTGGGAATGGTCTTGAATTACTTAAGAATGGTCGTGTTGAGATGATTGTGTATCCAAACTTATTAAACTTTGTTTTTTGAAAAAACTCCCTTGAAAGATGGAGTGTTGAACGAACAATTTTGGAAAGATTATATCGGCAGTGGAGAAATTCTTGAAAAATTGTGTTTCAATATTTTGAAAAAACATCATTTAGAAGACTTCTCTTCCACATCGCTAAGGGTAAGCGGCACTACTTATGCGTACACTATCCTTTTTCTTGAGCTAAAAACATTGAATGTATTTTAAGAACAGCTCAAGACGAGAAAAGTTTGAATTTTCACGTTGTCATGGATAGTTTATCTTTTTAGATAAACTTTCCTTTATTTGAAGTTCGGGTTACGTACTGATATTTGCACATAAGCCATTAAGAAAACTTAGAAATGACATGTTTTGAAAACTTTTGAAACTCCTGTTCGAACTTCATTTACACGCCCGTGTCGATATTAATCAACATTTCTAGGTACGTAAATGTTATCGATTCCAAGAGACATGTCGAGAAGAATATTTTTTGAAACATTTTCTGATTTTTTTGATTTTGTATTTTCTTTTTGAAATTTTATATTTTTGTATTTTTCTTTTTTCAAAAAATATGTACATGTTGATGTTTGATGAAGTATCAAGCAGATTCTTTTGTCAGAACCTCCAGTTCTGCTGGAGTCAAACATCTCATACCAATTTGTCTGACGAGATACTGAAACCTTTCTTCAGGAAGGGCTTTAGTAAACATGTCAGCCAATTGGTATTCAGTTCTGACAAAGTATAGTTCAATTATACCATTTTCAACCTATTCTTTGATGAAATGATACCGAGTATGGATGTGCTTGGTACGGGAGTGCTGCACGGGGTTGCATGAGATTGCTATGGCTGACTGAGAATCGCAATACAACGGTATTTTGTTGTAGTTGAAGCCATAATCTTGAAGTTGTGTCCTCATCCACATTACTTGAGCACAACTTGCAGATAACGCCACGTATTCAGCCTCTGCTGATGACATTGCAGTACAGTCCTGCTTCTTTGACATCCAGCTGACTAGCTTATCACCTAGGAACTGTATTCCTCCAGAAGTGCTTTTGCGAGTATCAACGCAACCGGCATGATCGGCATCTGAAAAAGCTGTTAGTTCAAAGCCAGAACCCTTCGGATACCAGAGTCCCATGTGAATGGTACCTCTTAAGTATCGAAAGATCCTTTTAACCTCTTTGAGGTGTTTTTCAGTCGGTCTTGCTTGATATCTTGCACAATAACATACAGCTTGCACTATGTCTGGTCTACTAAGATGGTCAGATTACATGAGTGACCCGATTTTGCTACGGTAGTCAGTTTGGTCTACGGGTTCACCACTCAAGTCTGCATCTAATTTAGGTTTCGTAGCCATTGGTGTACCAATGCTTTGTCCTTTTTCCATACCATGTTTTTTTAGAATCTCTAAAGTATATTTGGCCTGATTGATAAAAATACCGCGTGGGGATTGGTGGATCTGAAGTCCTAAAAAGAATTTCATTTCCCCCATTAAGGACATCTCAAATCTACCGTGCATTAATTTTTCAAAACGTTTTGAAAATTTTAGGGGTTTGTGGTTGGAACCAATAATAATGTCATCAACGAAATGCACAAGTAGAATGTCTCTTCCCCGTTTTTATCGTAATAGAGTGGGTCAATGGATACTTTAGTTAAAACCGTTAGGAAATCAGGAATTTTGAGATTCATGTAACCAGGCTCTCGGAGCTTGTTTCAATCCATATAGAGCTTTCCTTAGACGGTAAACTTTGTCTGGATGATCAGGATCAACGAATCTGTCTGGTTGTGCAACATAAACCTCCTCCTTCAATGGACCATTAAGAAATGCCGTTTTCACGTCCATCTGATAAATTGGAAAAGACTTGTGTGCAGCATATGCGACAAAAATCCTGACAGCCTCCAAGCGAGCCACTGGAGCAAAAGATTCGTCAATAAATCCCATTACCCTCTTCTGAGCATTAACCCTTGAGCTACAAGTCGTGCTTTATTGCGAATTACAGTTTGGTCTTCATCCTTTTTGTTTTTCCATAACCACTTTAGGCTTGTTTACGTTCTTGCCAAAGGTTTTTTGTGACAACGAGTTCCCAGACTTGTGTTGTCAAACTGATGAAGATCATCTGCATTGCTTCATATCATGCTGAATAGCCCATATCCATTGCCTCCTTCTGTTTTTCGGTTTTCAACGACTATACTCACGGTTGAGTGAGCGAACATACACATTTTCAGGATCAGTTGCATAGTTGTCGTCTTTTGTTGCATGGCTTGGATGGATTTCCACGAACTTGAGTTAATGGGTGATCTTTTGTCCATCGGTAGGTATTCAGAATCTCGAGGTGGATTGAAGGTATGCACATTTGAATTACCAATCATGCGTGAGGAAGACTCAGCAATTTCTTGTACCGGTGTACAGAAAGGATTGGTAAATTCTGCTTGATGATCAATGTTTTCCTCAGCATGGAGTTTTTTTGTTTGTAGGAGTTGATGGTTCTGATGTAGGTTGAATGTTCGTTGAAGGGTGTGTGTCTTGTGGAACAGAATTATCAGTGGGAGAAGAAGACTTGTTGACACGATAAGCACCATCATTGAAAAATTCATCGTACAAAGGACCAAATAGAAGATCCAACTCCTGTTGTGATGGAACTGTTGTATCTGCTGAAGGATAAACATTTTGTAGTTCTGGTGCGGGGTCAGGGTTGTCATAATCTGACGTCCTTTTTGTAGTTGTGGGATGGGAACGGAGGGCCTCTGAATCTCTCTAGTGTTATTAGCAATAGACGTCTCTAAATATCTTTGGAATTCATCAAAATCTGAGATGATGGATTTCAACTATCAGCCTTGTTCTTTGTTGTATACACGATATCCTTTGACTGAGTGGAGTATCCCACCAAAATGCCATGAATCCCTTTTTCTTTCATTTTTATCTAAATTTTCACCATCGCTGGTTAGGTTCATAAAAAAAACATGTACAACCAAAGATTTCTGTTAAAGGTGTTTGGATGAGGAGTGTTTCTGTTATTAATGATGTGATATGCGTTTTCTCATGAGTTGGGGATTGTGGGATAATGATTGATCTGTTTTTGAGTATAGCATGCGGTTGCGAATGTTCAGCCCAAAAGAATAAAGGATGTTTAGTAGCTGAAAGGCATCGTTTCGAGCACAGCTCAACGAAAGTGCGGTTTTCGATCTTTCGACAACGCCGTTTTGTTCAGGTGTTCGAGGAGTAGAAGTTTGATGCTCAATTCCTTCTTCTTTAAAGAAAGCATTAAGTGTCTTGTTTAAGAACTCAGTGCCTCTGTCAGTGCGAACAGAAATTACTGGGGCTTGAAGATTTCGTTGGATCATCGTGAGAAATTCTTTTATTAAAACTTTCGGTGTTTCATCCTTGGAACATAGACAAGAGTGTTAGGTATTCTTGAGTAGTCATCGACAATTACCAGAATATTATTTATTTTTCATCTTAAGGGTTTGTAGCAACTTTTTATTTCTTTCAATAAAAAAGTTCTTTAATGTTTAATCTTTTCTTGCCATTGATCTTGTGATTTCATCCATGGAATGATCTAGGGATCCTACAGATCATCTGGAACAGAAACAGAACCTAAGTTTTTAAATAATTGATTTTCGTGCTAAATTTTTTTCTATCTTTCTTCAGAGCAAACGAACTATTTACACCTTATAAAGATCCGGAACGAGAATTTCGATCATCTAGGAGACACTTCAAGACATTAAGTCTTGACGAGTTGAGATCACATGATTTTAATTTATTTTCTGACCAAGAAAACTCGGAGGAAGAAGAAGCAGAAACAATGTCAAAAACTATGGAATAGTACATGAGCAAGACCCGAGCTGACTATGGATCGGGGGTTGTTAGGCCCAAAATTGAATACAAAGATAACTTTGAACTTAAGGGCCAATTTCTCAAGGAACTATGAACTAACACCTTTAGCGGTTTGAATCATGAAGATGCGAACGAACACATTGAGAAAGTTCTTGAAATTGTGGATTTATTCCACATACCTAATATTACTATAGACCAAGTGATGCTTAGAGCCTTCCCCATGTCCCTTACCGGAGTTGCAAGTTTATGGCTAAGAAACAAACCAACTGGTTCGATTACAACCTGGGAAGATCTAAAGACTAAGTTTCTAAGCAAATATTGCCCACCTTCTCGTACTGCAAAGAAAATGGAGAAAATCAACAACTTTCAACAAGAGCCGGACGAAAACCTCTATCAAGCTTGGGAACGATTCAAAGAGCTCTTGATGAAGTGTCCTCAACACTATTTAACGGAGATGCAGGAGGTAGTCTTGTTCTATAATAGATTAGATGTTCCAACTCAACAAATTCTTAATTCAAGAGGTGCCATACCATCAAAGCCCGCTGACGCAAAAACAGCCATACAAGAAATGGTTGAATACTCTCAAAAATGGCATAATGGAACATTAAGAGTCAGAAGTACTAAAACTTCTGATGGATTAGCAGCAATACAAGCACAACTGAACAACCTTGGAAGATAAATCAAAAAGGTAAATAAAAAAGTTTATGCTGCTCAAGTAGGATGTGAACAACGTAAAAGACCCCACTACACCAAAGATTTCCCACTAAAAGAAGAAGGGAAAACTCTAGAAGAAGCTTACTACACGCAATTTGGTGGACCTTTTCAAGGAGGGGGATATAGAGCAACAGCTCCGGGATTCTATCAAAGGAACAATATGAATCCTTCGTACCAAGAACAAAGGCAATCAATGGAAGATACCCTGAGCAAATTTATGGGAGAATCAGCAAAGAGACATGAAGAAAACTCTAATTTGATTAAAGAAATCCGAGCTTCGACGGATCCTGCCATTCGTAACCAAGGAGCATCGATTAAACCTTTGGAAATACAAATCGGGCAAATGAGCAAAGTACTACAGAAAAGAGGAGTTTGAAGTCTACCTAGCTCTACTGAAGAGAACCCGAGAGATCAAGTTAAGTCGATTTCAACTACTATTAAAGCTGATTCATGTTTGATACGCCGTATCCATTGGACAGAGCAACTAATGTACGAGACAAAACAAACGACGATTATGTTTCCAAGTCATTTGAATGGTTACTACTGTGAAGAAAAGAATGGATCATATGGACCATAATTCTCGGAAGCTTACTCTGAAGCTTCACGATCCATACCCCAAAAGGAGAAAGACCTAGGGAGTTTCATTTTACCTTGCTTTATTAATAATGTTTGCTTCGATAATGCCCTTGTTGATTTAGGAGCTAGCGTTAGTGTTATGCCTCTCTCGACCTACCTTAACTTAGGATTAGGCGAATTAGCTCACACTAAGTTGACAGTTGAATTAGCAGACAGGACTGTAAAATATCCAAAAGGAATAGTTAAAAATGTACTAGTAGGAATTGGTAAATTTACTTTCCATGTAGACTTTATAATTCTAGATATGCCCGAGGATATCAAAGTGCCCTTGATCCTCGGAAGACCATTTTTGTCTACCGCCCATGCTAAGATTAATGTTTACAAATGAAAGATTACTTTAAGGGTCGGGGAAGAAAGGATTGTTTTCACATGTGTTAAACCCTCTAGTAGTTTAATTAAGAGGGTCTACATGCTAAGTTTGAGAGAAAGAATAGAACTTGATTTAGAAGCTAGGCTAATGGGAGAGACTTTGGTGTTAAATAGATCATTAGACCCTTTCTTGGAAGATTACATTGAATTAAATGATCCAAATGAACCATTTAAGCTTAGGAGAAATCAAGAAGATGATTTGATGCCCACCATTGAGGAAGGTGAGGTAATTGAGGAATTTAGAACTAGAGATGATGAACTTGATATTGGAATTGATGATTACGCTAGTTATTGTGACTACGATAAGAAGATCCATATAGATTATGCTCATAACTTAAAGTTTTCTTGCATGATAGGATTTAAATTTACACACGCTAACTTTTTCTCATTATTGTATGTCAACGTGATGTCCAAAAAGTTTCATAATTCTATAATAAAAGAAAAGATGGTGTACAAATGGAATAATATTGTAGGAGCCTTAATGAACATACCTATCTTTGTTGGAACTTTTTCTATGATGACGGATTTTGCATTTTTAGAAGATATGTATGCTTATTTTTAAGAGAAGTTGGAATTAAAACAAAAAGGTTAAAAAGGATAATTACCCTTTACAATGGTGATGATGAAGTAACTTACCAAATGGTGCGATCACATCCGAGGTTTAAACGCCACACTAATGAGCAATATAACAAAATCTCACCATTACTAAAGGTAAGTAAGAAAGATGAGGTGAATGGAATCTCGCATGCATACCAAAAGCTTAAGGGGTTCTACAAAGGAGTATTGAATTTAGGACCCGATTACATTCGAGATGCGAAGACGGAAGAATGGCTTACACGCGGGCACATTAGCGTGTATGAGATGGAATGAAAGTAGATGCTAAAGAAAAGTCTAACTTAAAGACTTCGCTGTAAACAAAAGTGCTTCCCGAGAGACAACCTGGAATGTTATTTAATTTTATCGAGTCTGTCTTCCTAGACATCAATACGGTGTATCCGCTTTATACCATACGACGTATTGATTGTCTGGACGTTATCAGTCTTTACTTTTTATGCACTTTAAAAACATTATTGTCAGTCCTGGCAATACGGCGTATTCATGCACATGATACGACGTATTCACCAAATCTGACCCGTATTTAGTTTGTTTAGTTTAGTTTAAATTAACCATAGGTACCAAGATAGGAATGCACATGTTTTTTTCCTATATTTTATACAGGACCTTGGAAGCAAAGAATATCAACGAATATTGGTGGAGAATTCACAAATCTGGGGATCTTGAAGTGTTGGAGTCTTGAAACTTCAAGGCGGCTGTTCACCACAATCTTGCTAAAAAAACTCAACATGGAGAATCTACCGAGCAAATATCAGGAGGCTTTCTCATTCTAATTCTTTTTAATTCTCGTATTTAAAGTTTTATATATACAACGAGGACGTTGTATAATTCAAGTGGGGGGATGGAATTAGAATGTTTACTTGTCCTATTTTTCACACTAAAATACTTAAATTATGCTCAAATTTAAATTTTTTTCAAGCATACTTTTGTGAAATTACTTGATACATAACCCGCACATAATAACCCTTGTTAGATACTATGAGGATTTAACCTATCCGTTTCTAAATGTTTACCCAAATTCCACAAAAATATGAGTGTGCTGGTGATGTAGTAGACTTTAAAACTTGGCTTGATATATCTATTCGAGACCGCAATAATGAGTACTATGGATTTAGATGGGGTAACTTGTTTAAATTGGTAAATTTTAGGATTTCACCCAAATTGCCTTTACATGTTGCTTATTAACTAACTACCCTGGTTAGTTAACCCCCATATAAACCCTTTATTTACTCTCATTTTAAGAGTAAGATACCCCTAGAACAACCCGTAGAGCCAATCCTTTAGGAACTACATCAATTATTTGTTTTGTTACACCTTTACACCTTAGCCTACCCTGTTAGATTAAGTTTATTTTACAGTTGCTAGTTGCTTAAAAGTGTAAAATTTGTATTTCCTGAGTCTTGTGTCTATTTTGGTACGGTTGGAAGAAATTTGCACATTGCAAATGGTAATGTATATTATAGTCAAAACTCATGTATTTTTACTACCATCGCAATTAATGGTACGTCCGAAGAATGAAGGAATTATCAAAGGATCATTGAACATCTGATGTAGTGTGTGATTTGTAAGTGGATACATCTTCTCAACCAACAGATAATAAAGTATGGACTGCATTGTTACACAATGAACTCCATAAGAATCATAAAGTTCCTCAGCACTTTTAACTTAATTCATTGTTGATTCTTTTCCTACACATTCTTAACATGCTGTTCAAACATGGTCTTTCTAATTATGAAAGTAAAGAAAATTATCCATGTATTCACTGCTTTGTCTTTTAAATCTAGCTTTTATTTGCTCCGCAAAAACTTCCAATTCTCTGTTAGAATGTTGTTTAAGCAATTTCTTTTTTTTCCAAAAGTTAAATAACATTAATAATTACCCATCTGCTTGATAATTTGGGAAATAGCTTTTCTTCCCTCTTTGTAGATCTTGTTAGTCAACAATGGGTTGGAGATTTAGTAGATTAATGGGTGCTATAGCATCAATAGTTACATTCATTATGGAATTATTCCAAAACATTGTTTAAGCTGATAAGACTCTTATTTCTTCCACTTTTTACTTTTTAGAGCTTTCTTGTTCCAGAGCTTCCCCTGTTCTCTTTGAACTGCTCTCTTATGCTATCTCTGCTTCAGCTCTTACTTTACTACCTTCCACCAATTTTGTATCCATATCTACAAATGTGTTTACCCTTTTCATAGCTTTGTCAAATAACTTTTGAATATCATTAAAGCTTTTGTTCTTCTATTGATTGTGCTTGTATCCAACCATGTTTTTTCGGATAAGTAGACATTGTATTTCTCTTTTGAGCTTTAGTTGGTGGTTTGTTCCTCTTTTCTTGAGCTTTCATTGATTCAAAGTTGTTTCTATCTTGTTCTTAGAGTTGTACAGAACAAACTTGGACTTCTCTTTGAATAACTTAACTTCTCTTGTCTCTTTTGCTTGCAATTTATTGAGCCATTTGACAATCAGACTCTTATTCATTGCTTGCACATTATCCCATGAAACAATGTTGGCTTCTTTAATATGTTGAGTTTTTTCTCTGGCAAGCCTTTCTTCTTCTTCTTCTTCAGCTTGTAGCTTGAAGGCAAGTTCTTCATCAAGCATCAATTGATCTTTCTTTGACAATTTCTTCACAGGTTCTGGTTCAACCATTTTGCCTTTTTTACTTTTAAATCATGTACATTGAGTTGTGATGGTTGTTGTGAAGAAACCGTGATGTCTGTAGGTGCTTGCTCTGTTATGATTATCAAGCCTTTAGCTTGGGTCTGTGCTAGCAGCTTGTAACCGTTGTAGCAGCAGTTGTTGTTTGCTGTAATTGTAACCCTGCTCTGGTTCTTGTAACATAACCTTGTTAGCCTTGGGTTTTGCACTTTTCAAAGCTGCAAGTGCTTGAGCTTAAGTAACTTCATCAACACTTAAGTTTACATCTTTTGAAGCAACTTTAGTTTCCACAACCACCTCATCACCAACTAAGTCATGTACTCCAAACATATCTGTATTAGCATCAAAATGAATGCTAACTAAGTCAATTCATGCATCATCATCAATATCAGCTATCCTCCCCTGTTTAGATGCATCCTCCTCACCCAAACCTTCATCTTCAGAGGATTCAACTCTTCTAGATAAACCAAACTTGTATAATCTTTTAAGCTTATGAGTTTTTGACCCTCTTTTCTTCTTTAGTCTCTTGACCCTCCTTTTCAAACTTGTAATCTCCTAAACTAGAGAGGTCTTAGTTTTCTCCAGATCAATAACCCTATTTTGAAAATTGGTATATAATTCCATCAATTCTTTAAGTTGTCAGATATCCTGCCACTGACGAAAGTTGTGTTACCTTTTGCGGAGTAGTGGTTCATTGGGAAAGTTTAGATACATTGTTAAAACCTTAGTTTGAGAAATTGTATCCCTCTGGTTTCTTGGCGCCTGGGACCATACCCTGAACGTGTTTCCTTAAGGAACTTGGGTTTCATTAAATGTTCCTTGGATTGGGTCTTATTGGAGTTCCCCCTATCATGCTGCATATAAGCTAGTAGCAGTTAAGTAGTGGCAAGCCCTTTCCAAATTGTCATCCTCTCCTCCTAGACAACCTTCATCTGCAAACCATGTCTATAGGAACATTGGCTGAGGTTCCTCAGTGTCCTTCTCTTGGCTTCCTAGATTTTTGTTTCTTTTGAGGTTTAAGATGTTGATGGTGAAATAATAGTTGGGGTGTGATGGGGCTCATTCGGATTTTGTTGAACCCTTCACCCAATTCTTTTTTGAGTTATATCATCATTGTTGGAAATAAGGGTGTGTTTCTCTTCCAGTAAAGCCTTGCCCACCCTTCTCATGTTTTCGAAAATATTCTTAGTATGAGAGGGTGTAACATGAATCCTTTTATGATTTGATATTCCTTCCAGTTGTTTCTCCAAAAACACTTGTACAAATCTTGGATACATCAAGAATTTACCAGACACATTCTCCAAATTCTTCACCATACTTTCAAAAATATATTTTGAAAAGTTGAACTTCTGGTTTGTAGCTAAATAGATAATTGCAGAAGCCATAGTGTTACTAAATTCATTCCATAGAGTAGTCTTAGCACTTAGGCATTGCAAAATGGTATGAATAAGGAATTTCCATTGAGGAGAAAAGAATGCCTTATAGAATGTAAGTTCTGTGAAAGTATTTCATACCCTGTCCTTGTAAGTTCTTTTAAAAATCGGTAGATTGGCAAGCAAGCCATACCTTCCTCATCATTTAGTTGAAGGTCACGTCTAACAGATGCTTCAGTAACGATTATCTTCTTCCCATCCACTAGGGCTTGTAACTGTACTTCCCCATTGACAGTTCTCACCTTGACAGTAGTCCGGAATTGTTTAATGCACAAATTATAGATAGTAAGATTGATCGTTAGTGCATATCTTATAGGGTTTGCATTCAAAAATCCTATTATTATGCTCAATCCCTTTTACTTTTAGCACGCGCGCGCGCGCTCGCTACTCTAAAAATGCGACCAAATTATGGTATCGCAAAACTGTAGGGTCGTCATTGTGTTGGGTTTTGATGATGAATGATGAAACTGAGTTAGGGTTTGTGATTAGAGAGTATATGATTGAATGAAAATGATTAAATGAGTGGTTAATGTTAGTTTATGGATGATAAATTAATAGATATGTGTTAGGATCGAACTCAAGATCACGGGATTGCACTCACTACGAGTTAACAATTAATAAATAATATTATTTGTTATTTACACGTAACTGTCTTAGAACGATCGTTAAGTATTTAACGGAAAAGACTAACGACCATTTATAGGGCGCTTAGGACAAGTACATAATTTACATTATTGATGTTACATAATGTTACATATTAATGTTACATTAGTAATGAATTGTGTCTACACAATTGATATTACGTAAATTAATGAATTGGATGTTACATAATTGATGTTGCATAATTAATAAATTGATGTTACTTGTATTCTACCAAGTATTGGTTTTAGCGGTGCCTTTTATAAATACCCATATGGAGAGGTGAAAGGGTGACAATAATCCCTAAACTCTATCACTCTTTTGTCCTACATTCTAACCCAATAACACTTGGTTGATCGGATCGAATCATTCGTTTAAACGCTAGTGTTATCGTAGCTAGTGATTGGTTAACTCGATACATGGGTGTTACAAGATCGTGATACAATAGTCTTTAGATTGTCTTGGATTTGTTTTCGTATTATCCTAATTTAGGTTCTTGGAGATAAATCACTAAGGCAATTGATTCTTGTTCGGGCTTAGAATCCAAAGGTATGTACCCCTAATTCGGTTAATTATTCAAAACGGTTATTTGATCTTTTTGCTTCCGCTATTTATGCTTTGTTGTTATGGTTTAATATATAATTGTTAATTGAAGTGTTAAAACAATCAGTTGTTTCACGAGCCATTGTTTTTAAAAACATGTTGATAATTACCGAAACCTAAAATCAATAACAATATTGTATTGATGTTAAAATACGGATTTAGGGGTTATTTTATACATTTTTTTTCCGAACTTTTTTATTATGAAACCACTAAAGTACATTGTTTTGATTAAAAAGGATCATATACATGATTAAAATTTGTTATGCCATGTATGTGGGTTATGATCCTTACGGGAGATATATTGAAGTATTTGTTAGTGTTATATTTTTAGTGACCACTTAATTTTATACGATAAATCTAAAATTCGGGAAAGACTTAATATTGTTTCTTGATTGGATTATGATAGTATAACCTAGAATTTTTAAAATTAGGGTTCATCGTTTAAAATGTATTACATGTGGCTACAATGATTTAATTTAATGCAATAAATTTTTTTTATGTGTTTTATTGTTTAGGTTCAATTATTTTTAATTACGTGTTTTTGTTTATTTAATAATGGCGAATTGTTGTAAACTAAAAGGGTAATTTTTCAAAGAAAATAATATGGATAACTCAAATATATTAAGAATTGTTTTGTAAGATTTTTAAATAGTTGATTGATAATATTTCGTATAAATGGTAGAAAGGCTAATCCAATTTGGACAAACTGTGTGGAAGTTTAACGCGTCGCTGGTCGACCGACTAAAGAAGGAAAGTCAGCTTCAAGTCGACCGGATTCTCGGCTTGTTGTGGCGTCAAATTGAGTTAACTATGACTGGTTTAAGGTTACAATAATTACTTTAGGATGATTTTGCCTCGCCAAGTCAGCATCCGAAACACTAAGTTGAAAGACTTATGACTAAAGTACGGATATAGTCGGACGTTAATTGTGGGCACTTCTTTTTAATTGGTTCATCCAATGCCTTCAACCACACTTTGTTTATATAATTTTCACCTTAAAAGTTAATAAAAGTTTTTTATTAAACATTTGCTATGGAATTGTATGCTTGCTTCTTCATACATAATTTTTGATTCTATATCAAAAATTAATACCCTTAAACTTAAGTCTAATGCCTTCTGATAAAAAGACACTTGAAATTGCGAGTAAGTCAAGTGAGGACATGGGTCACTATCTCGTTAAAGAAAGAAAAAAGAAAACTATCATGATTGAGTGAGATCCTCAACAGATGAGTTTGCGTTCCTTTTAAAGATTAGACAGACTTAATGCTTTACTTAGTGAGATCTAGAAACTCAAGGCATTAAGATGGGATGAAACATGTTTACAATGCAACTAGTTTTAGCAATGTAAATCCCATAAATATCTAGAAATTGAAAAATGTTTGTCAATTACTTGTTCGACAAGTTACCACGTTGATAATTCCTCCTAGCAGATAATGATGTGCTGAGTTAATATCAATGTGGGTTACTAGTTTTCAAGGAATTACTTGGGTTTATATGAATATTACCTGGGTATCTTTTATTTTTCTTGAAAAAAGGATATTTCGAAAATACTAATTAATTTGAACTTTTTTTTTAGACAGAAATGGCTCATTCCGAAAATAACACTTTAAGTCTGCATTCAAAGGACTTTCTTCGAACGGAAACACTACTGGCCTAAATTTCTCAATGACTGGTAATTGCTCGTAAGAATTGTCTTTGAGAAGTCGCGGATTACTTTGATATTTGTATAAGCCTAGTCCTGGAAACACGTCTGATAATGCAACTGAGGGCTGAAAAAAGCAGCATTCAAAGCTGAATATAAAAAAAGCACTCTGATGTGGGCCTTGTATTATGTTTGGAAAAATGTCACCTGCACTTCAAAGGCAGTTTGAAAATTATCCACCCCAAAACATGCTGGCTGAACTCGAACAATGTTTTTGAGAAACCTCCGCTGTAGGAAATCTACGATCTGGTGGAATGCTCTAATAGTTGCAGAAGGCCCCTGGTAAACCCGTTAGTGAACATGTATTGGAAATTGAAGGACTCATGGACCAATTACATACACTTGGGAAACCATACGACAATGATATGGCTGTTAACTTAATCAACAGGTCCCTTAACAAAGATTTTGGTGATTTTGTAAGAAACTTAATAATGCATTGCGTGGGGACAAGGACAGTTATTGAGCTAACGCAGTCATTGACTTCAAAAAAGGGTTTGAAAGGACCATATCGCACCTACTCCTCAGTATTTACAATACAAAAGGGTAGAGATAACAAGCCAAACCGCAATTATGCGAAAACAAGCAAGGTTCAAGTTCAAGTGTATAAGGCTGATAAGAACAAGCAAGTGGTGCTTATCAACCAAAGCTTAAGCCTTATCCTTTGAGAGAAAGGAAATACTAATTAAGGATCAAGCTTGTCACCACTGCCACGTTGTGGGCATTAGGAAGAGGAACTGCCTCTTTATATCGAAGGATGCGTGCAAATAAGAAGAAGGTGAGCACCGGTGCTGCCGTTTCAGGTAACTTATTTGCAATTGAGATATTCAATCTAACTTTACAAATTAATTCCTGGTATATGATACGGGATGCGGGTATCATGTTTGTAAATACGCTGTAGAGATTTAAGAAGAACGGAAAACTATCTTATGGGGATCAATATCTGGCACAGTGGGCAATGGAACCCAAGCAGTGTTGAAGCCATATGAATGTTTGATTTTAGTTTTACTTCGGTTTAATACTAAAAATTAAAACAATTGTTATTATGCACCTTCTTTTATTAGAGGTGTTGTTTCCCTTTCATGTTTGTGGGATCTTGGTTTTCATCATACTATTGTGTTATGGATAATTTCTGTTTCTTTAAATGGTATATTCTATTTTTGTGCTATATCCGTGACATGTGTTGTGTTTGAATATGACATAAATAACAATGTCCCCAAGAATAATAATAATCTATTTTTAGCATCCATAAAAGAGAAAGTTTAGACTTGGATTCTTCTTATCTATGGCACTGTATAGACTTACCCATATTTGGCAAGCTGCATGCAAAAGGCTTCTCGTGAAGGTTTTTGAAAAATATCGGATGAGGAACCATTGATAAATGCGAATCTTAATATATCTGGGAAGTATGACAAAGAAGAAACCTTTTATAAAAAAATATTGAAAGGTACGATTCTACTTGGTTTAATACATACGGATGTGTGCGGACCACTTAGACATGTGTCAAGGAAAGGTGCTAGCTACTTCTTAACCCTTTATGGATGAATTTTAGTCGTTATGTTATGGATATGTTTTGGGTTATTTACTTAAAACCAGTAAGAACGTGAGGTATTAAACACTTAAGGTTTTTCACAAGAGAAGAAGTAGAATTGAACTAGGAAAAGAAAGATCTAAAAAGCTCTTTCGATCGATTATTTTTTTAGAGGTGGTGAAATTTAAGCAATAGAGTTTTTAAATATTATCTAAGTGAGAATGGAATAGTTTAGAAACTTACTTCTCCTATACTCCACAAAAAAAATGGTGTATCTGAAAGAGAGGCGAAATCGTACATTATTGGATTGGAGCGATCTATGTTTAATTCTACTACTCTTATCGTTACCTTTTGGGATTATGCCTTAGAAATTCTGGCTGTTGTATTCTTAATATGGTACCCCACCCTAAGAAGGTTGATAAGGAACCAGATGAATATTGGCATGGCAAGCGCCAGAAATGTCTTATTTAAAGGTTTGGGGGTGCGAGGCGTATGTGAAACATGACTCAAGTGAAAAACTCCAACAGAGATCTGTTATGGTGTATCTTTGTAGGATACCCTAAGGAAACTATGGGTTACTACTACCCCCCCCCCCATTATTTTCCTCTGAAAATAAAGTATTGTTGCTAGGTATGGAGATTTTCTTGACAAGAGTTCTCATATCTCAAGACAAAATTTTATCAGTGGGAGAGATTATGATCTAGAAGATGATCATATGGTATATTTCTTACTGAAAACACTAGCAAAATTCCAGTAGAAACCAGGAAAGTCTGGGTCCTCCATCGGATAATTAATTCCCTGTCGTAGGTCTGAAAGGACTAAACGTGCACCCACCGTCTATGTCTAAACATGGAGGTTGAAGATGATGTAGTAGGGGATCTTGGAGAACCTGCTAATTATAAAGCTGCCATGCTTGACCCTGATAAGGTAATATGGCAAGGTGCAATGGATGAGGAAATGAACTCCATGAAAGTTAATGAAGTCTGGACTGAAGTAGACCCTCCTCCTAATGCTAAAATAGTAAGGAGTAAGTGGATCTTCAAGAAGAAGACTGACATGGATGGTAAATACTTCCTATAAATAAAGTCGTTGGTAGCTAAAGGCTGCACTAAACCTTATAGGGTTGGACTACGAGGAGACGTTTTTCTCCTGTAGCAGAATTAGAGTATTAGGATTCTTATAGCTATAGCAGCGTACTATGATTATGAGATTGGCCCAAATGGATGTTAAAATGCCATTCTTGCATGGTCGTTAGATTGAAGACATCTATATGGTGCAACTGAGGGTATGTAATCCAAAGATCCAAACCGTGTTAGTGCATTACTTCAAAGATCTATTTATGTTTGAAGCAAGCATCCGTCAATGGAATATAAACGATTGATGAGTGAAATCAAAAAGGTTTTGATTTACTCAAAATAGTGATGAGCCGATTGTATTATAGCGCAAAGCTTATAGTTGGGAGTAATGTCGTATTCTTGATCTAATATGTTGATGGACATTTTATTCATGGGAAACAACCATTCCAAGAACTTAAGGATGTTAAGGATTATCTTGGAAGTGTTTTTCTATGAAGGATTTTGGAGGAAGGCTGCATACATTCTGGGATTTAAGATATATAGAGATAGATCTCTGCGGTTGATTGGATTAATTTTAAAGTGCTTACATGATAAGATATTGAAGAAATATTCAGTATGCAAACTTAAGAAAGGTTTTTATACCAATGGAGCAAACATGATTTGAGTAATGAAATGTGCCGCTTCATAGATAAGGATAAAGCTTACATGAAAATAGTACCTTATGATTCGGCTGTAAGAATCTTATCATGTTTGCTGTCAGGTGACAACGGCAGATTGTGCGTTTGCTCAAAACTTGGACAGTCGATATCAACAGAATCCCAGGAATAGCTCCATCGCTGAACGGGTTTCATGTTAATCATATTCTTAGTATATGAGGAATACGAAAAGATATGTTTTTAAGGGTACGGAGGAAATCCTGTATACTGAACTTGAGGTTTACAGGTTTCGTGATAGCGTCTGGCAATGCGATAAAGATGTTACGAATAGTCTCAGACGGGTTAGGTCTTTGTGTCAATGAAGGAAGCAGTAGACTGGAAAGAGCAAAAGCCCTGACCAACCATTGAATTGCAATGCAACGCAAATTGAGTACTTGGGGTTGCAGTCAGAAGCTTGCAATGGGTAGCCGTTTGGATTAGGAAGTTTGTTGGCGATCTTGAGTGATGCTTTCAATAAAAAACCTAGTTAATATGTATTGTGACCAATTTCTGCAGCTCAAAATACATTGCCAATGAACCTGGAGTCATGAAAGGCGCCCAGTCATTTTTGTTGTAGATATCTCTATGTTCGAGAACAAGTCGGAGAGTGGTGAAATCAAATTCGATAAAAGTTCACTCAGATAAAAAAACCTAGCTGATGCTTTTACTAAAAGCTTTACCCTAGAGGAAAGGTTACGGAACATGACAATGGAATTGGACTTCGATTAGCTAGTTAGTTTCAATGCATATTGTGATTAGTGTTTGGGGATAATGGATGGTAATCATTATTATTTGATAAAATAAAATGTGGCTTATGTTATTTGGTTATTTAATTTTGTATCTATTTTTACATGTTGTAAATCTTGATATTGAAAATATTCTAAATGTACGTTGTCGATTATTGATATGGGAATATTATGAATTAAGTAAATCTGGTTTTGGGTTGAATTACTTGAAAGTTATTGATGCGTTGCATACCAATGTCACATAATATTTAATGAGTTGAACTTTAGGGACTTTCCTCAACTATGTGATTGTCTTTATGGATTCTTGTCATTAAGTAAATCATAATAGTTATCCTCAGATTGATGATACCAGGATAACTGTTATGGATCTAGTGCATTTCCTGTGAAAGCAATTTAACGCTAAACTATAACTGGTAGCTATACAGATTGTTTTAGAAGTTTCGTAGTGTTGCAAAAATTCACGAGTTTTGATGTAGTCAATAAAGGATTTGTTTCCTTCAACTGTTTTGAAGTTTAATAAGCTAGGCCTCGTGGGTTGGTAAGATGTAATGTGTAGCTACACCCAAGATTTTTTGGAATACGTTCAGAAGATTTGGTAATCTTGCTCAATTAGATAAACGAGAAGAGAAACAGAATCCGTTAATTAAGGAATGACTAAGATCCATATCCTTATTAACATTGTATTAGAAACAAAAGGATAATAATAATGATGAATCATTAAAAGGTTTTTCCAGGAGACCTTACTTGAGATCATACTAGAGGCATCGGCGTGTAACTAGACGCTACGTGTTATGATCACACTATTAAATATGTCAAGTGGGCGCTGTTAGTTTATGGATGATAAATTAATAGATGTGTGTTAGGATCGAACTCAAGATCACGGGATTGCACTCACTACGAGTTAACAATTAATAAATAATATATTTGTTAATTTTACACGTAAACGTTTAACGGTCGTTAAGTATTTAACGGAAAAGACTAACGACCATAAGGGCAAGGACAAGTACATAATTACATAATTGATGTTACATAATGTTACATAATTAATGTTACATAATTAATGAATTGATGTTACATAATTAATGAATTGATGTTACATAATTGATGTTGCATAATTAATGAATTGATGTTACTTGTTTCACCAAGTATTAGGTGTAAGGGTGCCTTATAAAACACCCAATATAGAGAGTGTTGAAAAGGTGACAATAATCCCTAAACTCTATCACTCCTTTGTCCTACATTCGACCCCATAACCTTGGGTTGATCGGATCGAATCGTTCGTTTAAACGCTACGTGTTATCAAGCTAGTGATTGGTTAACTCGATACATAGCGTGTGTACAAGATCGTGATACAATCTTCCTTTAGATTGTTCTTGGATTGTTTTCGTATAAACCCTAATTAGGGTTCTTGGAGATAATCCCTAAGCAATTTGATTCTTGTTCGGGCTAGAATCAAAAGGTATGTAACCCTAATTCGGTTAATTATTTCATCTGGTATTTGTTCCTTTTTTGCTTCCGCTATTCTATGCTTTTGATGGCTATGGTTTAATATAATTGTTATGAATGTGTAAATACCACAGTTAAAAAAACCCTTAATCAAAAGTTTTTTTTAAAATATCCGCGGCAACCTTTATATGCACCAGCAGTTGTAAGTTATGGCCTCAGCAGCATTAACTTTCTAATAGCAGTAGTAAGTTTATGCCTAGCAGCATTAACTTTCAACAGCAGAGTAGTAAAGTTATGCATAGCTAGCAGTAATTTTCAACAATTAGTAGTAAGTTATGCCTAAGCGCATTATCTTTGAGTTATCGCAATTTAACTTATTTTTAGTCCAAACACTTCTGTTTTTAATATATTCAAACTCTCTTTTGTTGTTTAAACTCACACTTCTCTCAATTTGTTTTCTCACCAAATCACTTTGTATGTTTTTTTTTCTTTTCACATGCTCTCTTTTGTTTATCAATCACAATTCTTCAATTCTTTTACTTACCAAATTATCTTTCTGTTTTTTACACATCTTTTGTTTGTTTTTAGTCTCCACAACTCTCTCAATTCTTTTTCTCACAATTTTCACAATGTTAATTTAATTCCAGCAGTATTAAGAATAACTAACAACATCACTTAGTGTATTAAGTATAACTGAGCAACACTAAATATATTTACAGCAGAAACTTTTAATGACATAAATAATAGTACTAATCATACAAACTCTACAAAAACATAAGAGATAAAAGATTTTTAAGGATTTAATATTCCATTACTAGCAATCAACTATTGAAACCCAATTACATTCAATGCTTTTGTAAGTAAAATCTGCAATTTTCTAGTCATTATGGAATTTTAACATATGAATCAATTCATTTTCATTGGTAATCCCTTAATCAAGTGATGTCTAATCTCTATATGCTTTGTTTTTGAATGAAAAATAGGATTTTTAATTATGCAAATAGTACTTTTATTATCAATAAAGATTTTGGTATGCAAGAAATTATACCTATAATCAAGTAATTGATTTTCAATCCAAAGCACTTATCTACAGCAACTTGAAGCAGCCACATATTCAGCTTCTGTTGTGGAATTTGCAACCAAAGTCTGTTTCTTGCATTGCCATGATATTAATCTACTTCTAAGAAATTGACAACCTCCTATTGTAGACTTCCTATCCACGCTTGCTCAGCATCATCATTCAGTGTATGCTTACCCAAATCAAAAAGGAGGAATCTTTTGGATACCAAAAGACCAATTTTGTTTGATCCTTTTAAGTACCTAAAGATCCTTTTACAGCATGAAGATGTGAAACCTTTAGGTTGACTTGGTATCTTGCACAGGCACATATTGCAAAATAATATCAGGTCTTGAAGAAGTAAGATACATCAATGAACCAATAATTGATCTATATAAATGAACATCCACTACATCACCATCTTCATCCCTGAGCAAAAGCTTTTGAGTTTCCATAGGTGTGCTTGCAGTCTTGACATCTGGAAAACCAAATTTCTTCAAAATCTCAATACATACTTGTCTTGACTGATAAAAATTCCATCATCCTTCTTGCTTTATTGCTGTCACTAAGAAGAATTGTGATGTTCATACAATAGGAACTCATCTGAAAACTTCTTAGGCATCATCTCTTAAATCAATGCATAATGACATTCTTTTGTAGAGCCCAAAAATGTTATCATCTACTTACACTTGAACTAACAGAATATCACCCTTTGTCCTTACTGATAAACCTAATTCTTGTCTATCTTTCCTCTTTGAAACCTTATTGGTCCAAACAAAATATGTTGACAAGGTTTCATACCAAGCTCTGGGAGCTTGATGTAGCCCATAAAGTGCCTTTTCTACTTTGTATACTATGTAAGGGAAGTTTGGATCTTCAAATCCTGGTGGTTGACAAACATAGACTTCCTCTTTAGTCTTACCATAAAGAAAAGCACTCTTGATATCTATCTAGTATACTACAAAGTCTTTAAATGAGGCATAGGCTAAAAATAGCCTAATTGCTTCAATTCTTGCAACATGGGCAAATACTTCATCATAGTCAATCCCTTCTTCTTGTATGTACCCTTGAGCAACTAGTATTGCTTTATTTTTAATCACAATTCCTCTTTCATCCTTTTTATTCTTGAAGACCCATTTAGTACCTATAGCCTGTTTTTCATTAGGTAACTTCACTAAAGTCTAAACCTCTTGTAATTTAAATTGTATAAGCTCATCCTGCATAGCTTATAACCAGCTTGAATCTTGCAATGCTTGGATTACCTTCTTAGGTTCTACTTGTGATAAGAAGCAGGCAAACAAGTAATTTTGAAAGTCTTTATGGTTTGTTCTTTGCTGAACTAAACTAAACAAACCATGTTCTTCTAAATTATTTGTCATTCTTCTTGTTTGAGGTGTTGAATTCAAGTCCTTAATAATTTGTTCAACTGGATGATCTTTGTGTACTCTTGTAGCTGGAATAGGACTGACAGGCATAAATGCATCCAAATTGTTCATGTCAGCCTCTGCACCAACATCTTCATCATCATTTGAATAGATATATCTTCAAGCAGGCATATTTGGATCATCTAGAAAGTTATTGTGCTTGTTTTTCACCAACATCATTAACTTCATTTGTGCGAGCAGCATTAACATTGTTAGTTGCTAGTTAAAACATTATCATCCTTCCTTGATTCAATACTTTTCACATCTTTTCTTGGATCTTCATCAACTTCTTCACATCATCACTTGATGGTTTGGATCCATCATCTTGAGAACTCTTTGAACTTTGAGAGAATGGTGGATCAACAGTCCACAATGGTAGCATAATAAAATCTTTGCTAGGTACTATCTTAATTCTAGCTTTACCTGCATTATCACATGCTTTTGTACCTGCATTACTGTTGATACAAAAGTTGGACGATCCTTGATTAGATCCGGCATTGTGCTAATACGGATTGTTAGGCTCCAGTTCCTGTATCCAATGAGGTTGATGTATGAGAAGTACGTTGAGGACTGGACACTAAGAAAACAAAGCACCGTTAGGCTTACCGTGGGATTGTCTCCCACAATTATCCTCTGGCGTGAGAGTAAGTAATCGGTTTAGGGTTTAGTAGAAAGTTAGGGTTATGAGAGCATACCTTAGATGAGAGCCTAGGTGCTCTTTATATACTCACCAAACCCTAATGGGCTTTGTCCCATTAATTAGGTTAATATCCGAGAGGCCCCACCGTCATTTAATAACTAGTGGGCCCACCTCATGATTATGACTCGTCGTAATAACGGGTGTTTTTAGATACCTGCGCCGTGAGCGCTAGTTGGGCCTCAGGGGACCTAAATCTCGTCGTGATAGCCATTGTATGGGCTCTCCTATGGGCAGTACAATTCGCGGGTCAGGTTATGACCCGATGGTTGGAACTATCGTCTCATTGTCCCCCCCAGTTAGTATGCGCTTGGTAAGACCGCGGATGCTAGACTACAAATGTTGATGGCAAAATATTCCAGGATGGCTATCGAGGAAGAAACAAGGAATTGTCCCACCCAGGAACACTGAAAATTCTGGTCAACTTGAGTCGCTAAAAAAGTGCACTTCGTATTCGTTTGGGAAAAAGGAGCTAGAAATAGCTTTATATGTTGTACCCCTACCACCACGATTAGGACAAGTGGGGGTCCGTGTTCCTCATCCGGCGTGTTGTGCAGTACTATTGCCTTATATAAGGGATTCGCCTCCTATTTCACTGTTAGTGCCACAGTAAAAAAAATCTCTTCCACCACCATTGATAAAGCTTCCATTAATCATCAAAGATCAGATACAGGTAATAAGCGCGTGCGCATCCAAACCCTTGCTTCACAAATCATGGTGTTGCAACTTACTGATTTTACATCAGAAATAACAGATGAGGAACTTCGTGAGTTTACATCTGAGTATTACATCCCGTTCGCACTGCACCCGGGTATAATGATAAAGCATATGAGGAGCTTGTTGCTGCGATGGAGGCGATGAAACTGTTAGAGCTACCGCATATTGCACAGCTGGAGCGTGACCAGGATTACCCCATAGATGTGATAATGGCGGGGTTTTAACCTTGGCTTAGGCATGGCCTCCGAGCGTCTGAGGGCCAGCCTGATTACTTTTCTCAAGCCGGTGGGGCGCATGCAGGTTCCGGATCTTTTATCGTCAGCGTGACATCCGTAATCCTTTTGATTGAGAGGGAGATTCCGTTGAAGGAATTTTAGGAGGCCCAGCCATAAAGGCTGTACGAGAGGAAGGGGGTGAAGGGTAAAGGCAATTTATGTGGTGTTGGTGCACGCGCAACATCCCCCGTTTCTGTTGGGAGTGCCAGTCGCGTGGCGCTGTGCTTACCTAAGGATAGTGAACTCCTGGGGAAGCTTGAGGAGGCTGGAGATGCTGCATACCAAGTTGGCAGTCAGAGCAAAGTCGTTGTCACAGTGTCTAGGTTTTTCTTCCTTGTGTAAACGTATGGTTGTTGTGTATATTGGTTTAACGTTTGATTAATTAAACTCGTTGGTTTTGTGTAAAGAATCTTTTGGACCCACTAGTAGGGTCGTTTGTCCTCTGTGACCTTGTGCTATTGTATGCACAAAATATTAGTTATAAAAAAGTTTACAAATTGTTTGTGGCACCAATTAGTTGCTCTTTGCATGAAAGGGACTTGTTTGTGATGTGCATTGTCAAATTGTTTGTGAACATAGTCATTACAAAGGTCATGACTGCAAAAATCTGCTAAGTTTATATGTAGGGTTGGACATTACAATTACATGCGGCGTACCGCGGAATTACCATATCAAGAAGTCAAAGTTCTTGACTCCCTATTTGTTAAAGTGCACTTAGTGTGGCTGTGCTGCGCATCCGTGTGGAATGGCATTGTAACGTACTTCCAACGTCTTGATGAGAGAGGAAAGTGTTTAACAAGGGATTCATGATCAAATGTTGATGGTTTTGCAACCCTCTTATCAACGAGTCATTTAGTTAGGGTTAACTAATCTTTTTCCCATATGGGTTATTTGGTTGACTGCACGCCGCGTAGGCACAGAATAATGTAACAACAAGATTGAGGACATAAATAGGTATTCATAATAAGCATGTAAAGTGAATGTGTCGCGGAGTTAGCTAGAAAAAACCGGGACATGTAAGTAGTACATTCCAAAAAATGAAAAAAAAAGGTCCTTAAAAAATAAGCACGCTATACAGTGAGCACTTCCCTAAAGATAGCAATTCTTGAGATTGCAGATATTCCACGTAAGAACAAGGGCAACTCACGACTTCTATGTCACACGCTTGTAGGCTCATTTTCCATGTGCTTCTGTATACCTCGTAGGTCCTTCCCCACTTTGGTCCCAGCTTTCTGTGTCTTCCGCTGAGGCTTGCGTCGTTAGCACGATACAAGAAGTCTCCTGGTTAAACGAGGACTCCTTGAACTTTAGCGTCATCGTATTCCCTTCAATTTGCAACTTCGCTTTTCCTCAGTTATGGCTGCTTGTTTGCGCCTTTTTCCGTCCAGTATGTCCAAGTCGTACGTCGCTGTCGTCATTGGTTGCGCTATTGACCTCCGCGGTAAGTATAGTTGGCCATTTACGGATTTCGGGCTTGTATAAACGGCTTCCGATCCCAAAGACAAGATAGAAGGGAGTGTCCCCTGTGCTACCTTTGATTGTTGTGCGATGTGCCCACAAGGACATTGTGTCATTCCTCTTACCCACCTGCCTTTATGTTCTATCCAGGCGTGCTTTGATTCCTTTGCCTAGGGACTTCGATTCGAAAACCTCTAAACGCTCAACCTAAACCATTGGTTTGTGGGTGTTTAACACGACGCGAAACGCTTGTTGTTAATGCTTAATCTTCGCACCAGTCTTTTTTATACGGGTTATCACAGATTTTTTCCCAATGGTCCGAGATTATTTCTCCAGGTAATCCATAAGACACACAATGTTATCCCAAACAAATCATTTTACTGAATTCCCTATGATTGTGGCTACGCTCTGCCTCGATCCATTTAGTAAGTAGTCTATAGCCTCGATAAGAATGTTAAATCCTCCTGCTGCAACAGGGGGGAAGGGGACAGCCGATGTCGATACACCATTTGTGGATATGGCCTGGTGAGAGGTGATGGGTTGTTAGCTCTGGTGTGGTTTTGGCGCGGGATTGGTCTGTGTACTTGGCAAATCATGGACTTCCTTATAATGATCGCGCGGTCGTGTGCTATGGTGGGCCAGTCGTACCAGACCGTAAGCTCTTTGCTATACAGTCGTGGTCCTGTTGAGTGCATACTACATGAACCCGCTGTTGAATCTCGCGGTCGGCACTCGTCTGCTGAATAGGTTCTGACGCATCGGAGCCATGGTTGTAGGAAGAATGTCGATAGAGGAGACATTTCAAAGTTCGAATCTGGCGCCGTGCGGCGTATTTGCGGGCTTCCTTTTGTTCATGGAGGGATCTTGCCCTTGCTTATGAATTAATGATGGGTCATCCACGTAGGATCTGACTCTTCTATCACCGGGATATCTCCATCTCCGCGCGAGGATTTGTTCTTCCCGATTATGCCCAACACATGATTTGATAGGTGCACAAAGCTTGTGGATGCGATCTTACTTAAGGCATTCGCTTTTTTGTTGTCACCTCTAGGAACTTGCCTAATGGTGAATCTATCAAAGCTCTGGATTAGTGACTTGGTCTTGTTGAGGTATTGAATCATGTTGTATTCTTTAGCCACATATTCGCCCAACACATGGTTGGCTACTAAACGGGAGTCCACATTTGCTTCTAGGTTACGTACACCCATTCGGTAGCTGCACGCGTGTCCCGCAATGAGGGCTTCGTACTCCGCCTCGGTGTTGTGGCTGAGCAAATCAAAGCGCAGTGCGTAAGTGAATTCCATTCCTTCCGGGTTAGTGAGGATGAGGCCTGCACCCGGACCGTCCACGATGCCGATCCATCCGGATAAGATCCATAGGTCTTGGAGTTTTACTTTGCTCTGGGGGAGGACAGCATCGGTTTCTAGTTTTTCGATGAGAAAATCCGCCAGAATCTGTCCTTTCACTACGGTGCGTAGTCTCTAAGAGATGTTATGCTCCCCGAGCAACACGCTCCACTTTTGCAACCGCCCCGACGCATCAGGTTTAGAGATACTGTTTGATGGGTTGCAATCTGTGATTCCCGCTATTGGGTGGCTTTGAATATTTCTGCGCAAGTTTTTTTGGCTACTTGGCAATATAAGCCCAGGGATTAGGACTCAGCTCTCCATTGCACTATAGACTGATCTCCGTTTTTACTTGAGTTGCTTTACTTACAACAGTATAACGGTTGTTTGTACGGACAGTTCCCCTATCTGTTCAGTAAGCACGGCGCTAATTGCCCCATGCGTCGCGGATAAATATATTATCAACTCCTCCCTTAGTCGGGGTGCGACTAGCGTGGGAAGGTGTGCTATATGCTGCTTGAGCAGCGTGAAAGCTTCTTCTGCTTCTGTATTCCAACAGAAGTCTCCCTTCTTTGTACACTTCTTGAGTGTTTTGAACAAGGGGAGTGACTTGTCTGCTGCCTTGGATAGGAAAAACCTGTTTCAAAACCGGCTAACTTCCATTTTAAACGACTGGAATTCCTTCAACGTGAGCGGTGAAGGAAGTGGATGCAGCTTTTGTTTTTCTGGGACCACGGCTTGATGCGTCAGGGTTTATCAAGTATCCGAGGAAGATTGCCTTTCTGTAGCCCCAAAAGTGCATTTTTTTAGGAATGCAGCTTCATGTTGTGATTTTTCGCAGTGCCCTGAAAGTTTTTCAATGTCGCGGCTACCAAACTGCGTCCTTGGTGTGGCTCTTTATAAACAAGGTCATCGAATGAATTGCCAGGTTGCGGCTCACTTGCCCCTCGAACGCGTTATCTACCGTCGCTGGTGGTGGCACCGCCTTATTCTAGGCCAAAAGCATCTTTGTTTATATCAATAGACACCTGGATTGTCGTGAAAGGCTGTCTCTTCCTCGTCATCCTTGGCCATTTGGATTGGTGATACCCCTTGTATGGTCCCCAAGAAGCACTTGACGGGGTATCCGCATGGACTCACACTTTCAGTCTATCTTGGTAGTGGATATCAGTCTTTGTGGGAACATGCTTGTTAAGGTCGGTGTAAGGTCCACGCACATCCGCCAGCTACCATCGCTCCCTTTTTGACCATAATGGGTTGGTGATCAGTCATGGTAATAGAATTCTCGGCATGATACCTGCCTCCACAAGTTTATGTACTCTACATAATGCTTTAGTGCGCTCTGGAGCTTGCCCACATTTTTCTGCCCTTACTGGGGTGTCTCGCTTGTGGATTTTAACTTGTGTTCTTGTGATCGATCGTGGCACACCATGTCATGTGTTTTTGGTTCCCATGCAAAAGATATCGAGGTTTCTTGGCAAGATGTGCGCACACAGCCGCCCTACCTGTATCAGACAGCGGACCCCCCGATCGATACCTCTTTGCTCCGGTAATCGGGTTGATCGCAACCTTCAAGTTTGTCACTTTGGTTTGCGTGCTTGCCTTCTGAGTCTGTGTTACATTCACATGTGATGTGTTGCATTCTTTAGGAGGTGCGGCGGTGTGGTTGATGGCGACAAATTCCGCGTCGGAGGGGGATTTTAGCCATCCCATGGCAGGATGGGGAACCCGCGCGTATCGCTGGAGACCCTGGTCTTCCAATTATGCCATTGTATGGCAATGGAGATCTGATCACCATAAAATTTATCCAGGCTGTTGTGGAGTGCTCCTTATTACCAACCATAACCGATAATCGTAGTTGCCCCATGGGCCATATCTTTTCTCCCGTGAAGCCAGTCAACGACGTCGTGGCGGGGGTTTAATGACTTTTTACTCACGGGCGCTGTCTTTTGAAGCAGTGTTCGTTACAGCCTGTCTGCAGATGCTCCCCCTATCAATGTACATGCGGTGGATGGATGTGTGACCGCTGCTTTATCTCGATTGGTAAGTGGCTCCACCACTGCGTTTTCCGCAGTTTAAGTGGGAAAAAAGATGCTTACTTCCAAGCGAAATTTTTTGACTAACCTTTTGCTTTTGTTTTCGCTGCCATGATGCACCATATTGATGTAGTCACGCCTTGTCTCTAGGTGCGTCTGTCTTGCCGCCGGCTCTTTGTTTGTCTTTCCCTTCTTTGAGGTTCTTCACGGTGATCCAATCTGCCTTCCTTGGACCAATTTGACAATTAGCTGAGCGAAGTTGGACGCACTCATGGTAAGTATGGACCTTCCTGCCTATGATACTCGCAGGAATCCATTCCCCACGTTTGTTGCTCTTTGGAGTGAGCATTGGGTGGTGGTTTTTGGAAGTTTGAACCTTCTGTTGAGAGTATCTCCTTTGGGCGTCACATTGTCAGAGGGGTTGTGTACTTGACGATTCCCCCGCCCGCCCCTTCTGGACCGCCGGGGTTAGCTGTTGTTCGCCTGCTAACTCTGGTCGTTGGATTGTCTCCTCGATTGTTCCTGGGACCAGTTGTTTGAAGTAGCTTTTTCTGCTCGTCCGCGGCGGCGGCTTCTCCTTGAATGAAGGGACTTGTACGTTTCATCAAATTCATCGAAGGTTTGGGGAAACCCTATCATTCACCTTTTGATAAGTTCTGGGTTATTTATTCCATTCATAAACTCCTTGGGGGAGATCTTGAGAATTTCGGGGCAGCCTGACGTGTATGCATTCATCTTATAGCGCTCTAACATAGGGCGCTTGTGGACTCCCCTTGGCTCTGTTTTTACCTGGCAAGCTCGACAGGGTTCTTGGCACACTTCTTACTTTGAGTTAAAATTGAAGGCGAATGCCCTCCGCAACTCTTCAAACCTCAATGCTTCTGCGTGGTAGTTTGCTGAAAGTCTGCGCTGTTTCCTATAACGTGGAATATGAAATGTGGCCCACACGGGTTGTGGCCAGTTTTCAATAGTGGCTGCCGATTTTGAAGATTTAGATGGTCAACAGATCGCCAGTGTCCCATAATAAGTTTTACATTAGCAGGCATGGCTTTTCTTATCCTCCGAGAAATCGCTGATGCGCCGTGTAAATGCGTCGACCTTTTGACGACGCCATGGACGGGACATATCTTCGTCTTCATCTCCATGATATTTGTTTTTGGATTTCCAGTGTCCCGTTTCTGCGTCCTCGTTGTCCGAGGTATCTTCTGAGGACGAGCTTACTCTTCTGCGGCGCTTGCGTTAACGATGTCCTTGAAGTTCGAGCTTTGAGGACTTTCACTACGGGGAGCGGCCATTGTCCAAGCCTGCTGTTGGACCATGCGACTGCCCAGCCTATCGCGGACGTGATGCGCCGGTCATTGTTTTCATGAGTGTCCAAGTTCTGCAAGTTAGCTGTTTGAGTACCCGAAACTTGCTTTCCGATTCTACCAAATACTGGAGGTCGACGGTTATCCTTTCTGCGCCTTTCCTTTCGGTGGCGCGGTGGAGATACTTCGTCCTCCGGACCGAAGTTAAGTCGGCCTGTATGGCTCTGGCTTGATCTCTCTTTTGTTTTTCCCTTTTGCCATGAGGGCGGACCAAAGTCTCGTAGTTCTGAGATTACGAAATCAATCGGGCCAATTCAGTCGCGACCCCTTCCGTGTGAGGTTGTAGCCCCTAACTCAGGACCATGTTCGAATGGGTGGGGGGGGGTGGCGGCTCGTGGTATTTCGCCCTGGTGCCGTTTGAGGAGGGGTGGTGAAAGCAGCACGCTGTAGATCTCCCGTGCTTATGATTATGGCGGTTGGCTGGGTTGTCCCTAGGGATGGTCCCGTCGCTGGGAAGACCAGATCATATGGCGTATTGGTGCTTCCAGAGGCCTGCTTGCGGACCTGTTTAGAGGCTTGGTTCGCTTCTGCTTCTTCGCTGCAGGGGTACCGCGGGTAAAGTTTCCTTGCTTTGTCATTCTTGATTTTGCAAGTTAGTTTTTCTTCGTGTTTGTCCCCCGGATGGCGCCAATCTGTTGATACAAAAGTTGGTCGTCTTGATTAGATCGGATATTAGGTGTAATACGGGATCTGCTAATTTCGGTCAGGTTGCAATTGAGTCTTGATGTATGAAGACCTGCGCACTAAGAAAACAAAGAACCGTTAGGGCTTACCGTGGGATTGTCTCCCTATGGATTATCCTCCGGCGTTGAGTGTAAGTCATCGACGTTTCGGGTTTAGTAGAAAGTTAGGGTATGAGAGCATACTTAGGTGAGTGCCTAAGTGATGTTATATACCTCACCAACCCTAATGGGCTTATGTCCCCATTAATTAGGTTAATACCCGAGAACGGCACCACCGTAATTTAGTAATAGTGGGCCCACCTCTTGATTATGACTGTCGTAACGGGTGTTATAGATACCTGCGGGCACTGTGTGAGCTAGTTGGGCCTATGGGCTAAACCTCGTCGAGTGTGATAGACCATATGTCATGGGCCTCCTCCATGGCTGTAGTACCATTACGCGGGTAAGGTTCATGGACCCGAGTTGGATATACGTCATTAATTTACCATTAGGACTGATTTTCTGCAACAAACTGGCTTATAATAATTGACCCTTGGGTTAGTGCTATCTATATCAAAGAGCCATTTTGGTCCACTTCCTGCAATATTAGGTGTATTTCCTAAAACTAGACATGTTAGGTTCTCTTCCACTATCCTGTTGTACTATTGAATTCTCTAAATGATTACTAATGATTGGTACCAACAAATAATCCTTAATCAGCTGTACCATCTAAAACTTGTAAGTGATCTATGGTATTGAGAATTATAACAGGACACTCAAATGGTCTCATAAAGCCTAAAGCTGGTTTTCTACCAAGAAAAAGTTCATAAGGGGTCTTGTTATGATGCTTAGTTACTAATACCTTATTTTGCATATAGCAAGCAGTATTAACTACTTCAGCCAAAAAAGTAGTAGGTAGTTTAGAATCAGCTAACATTGTCATAGCACCTCAAATTAGTGTTTATTTTTCCTCTCAGTACTCCATTTGTTGAGGAGTCTAGCTACACTCAATTCTCTTTTAATGCCTTTTCTCTAAAAAACTTATCATCTCCCCCCCTATTTTTTATTTTTAGGGGCTTGAACGCAGTTCCTATTGTCACACCTAATTACCTTAAACCTTTTCTGATCTAGTAGATTTTTCTTTCTCCAGTTATAAAGGACTTTAAGTATGCATAGTATTCCTCTTTATAGCTTTAGAAAGAAGACCCAATTAAAAACTACTGTAATCATCTGTGACAAATAGGCAAGACATCTTTTTTGTGACAACTAGGCAATACATTTTCTTCATAAGGCTTTTTACAAATGTTGGACCAAACAAGTCCATATGCAACAAATGTAAAGGAAGACTGATTGAGTTCTCTGTTTTGGACTTACAAGAGGCTTTGTGCTGCTTTCCCTTTTGACAAGCAACACAAGTTTGATCATTTTCAAAAAGTTTAAAAGGTAAACCTCTTACAAGATTTCCCTTAACCAATTTATTCATGGTTTTAAAGTTTAAGTGTCCTAGCCTTCTATGCCAAAGTTTAGATTCATCAGATGTGGCTTTTGTAAAAAGGCAAGTTAAACCTCTTTTAGGAACTATGTTCTTTAAATCAACACTATACATATTGTTCTTTCTAGGAACTCTAAGTAAAACTTGACTTTCATCAATTAACTTAAAGTTTGGAGATAAAACAATACATTCAGTGTCATTAAAAAGAACACTATTCTTTTTATCACACATTTGTGAGACACTAAAGAGATTAAACTTTAACTCTCTCACAAAATACACATTTTCAAAATCTAGATTACTAGTTTTAATGGTACCTTTTCCTGTGATTTTCCCTCCTTTGGGGTTCCCTCCAAAAGCAACATATCCTCCATCTATTTCTTCATAGTACATGTTCATTGTCATGTGCCTTGAGCATCCACTATCAGTCACTCCTTGATCCTATAAATCTATTTGTAGATTGCCCTGCACATTAGATAAGAAAATCAGTTTCTTTTGGGGACCCAAGCCATTACTGACTTGGATCCGCCTTGTGCATCAACATAATCAAACTTCTTTAGGGTGATTAATGCATTGTTGTGTTTAGAAACATGGTCTAAAACTTTAGTCTTTAGTTTCTAAACCCAACAAGCTGAGGCCTTAACAGCATTAACATTATTTCCCTAAACAGCATTAACTTTTGCTTTTGGCCTAGCAACATTAACTACTGCTTTTGGCCTAACAGTATTAACATTTTTATCCTTAACAGTATTAACCCTCTAATTAAAATTACTATTTTTAAATGTTGTATTAGGCCTCTTAACAATTCAATGAGCTGTTTTAGAAAAATGTGACTTTGGTCTAGCAACATTCATTGTTGTTTTTGAGTGAGCAGCATTAACTTGTCTAGCAGTATTAACTGATACTAAGCTAAACTTCATTAGTACTGCTCTTGGAACCATGTTCTTTTTAGGGCAGGGGTGAGTCTTTTGGCAAAATTCTAATGATTCACCCTTTTAGCATTGTTCCAAACAGGTTTTATCACCCTTTGATAATTACAATCAACCTGCAAGTGATCAAAACTTCCACACACATAACAAGCTTTATTGAACATCTCAAAATTACTTCCTAGTCTCTGAGACATCATATTATTCTAGTTTCTTTGATTGCCTCTAGGAATGTGAGTGTTTTGCCTATTGTGCTTAATTTGTTTAGCAGTTTTCCTATCAGTTTAGTTTGTTTGTTTAGCTTTGACAAAGTCTATCTTAACAAAACTAGGCTTAGCTGTTTTCTTTACAATCTTAGTTTGAGACACATTTTCTTCCTCACTATCTGACACCTAATCCTCAATAATTGGAGCACCATTATTCTTCCTAACTGCTTTAGGCTTTGCTTCACTAGCCTTAGCTTCACTGTTCTTAACTACAGGCTTAATAACTACAGGCTCATTTGTAAACTCTTCTAAGCCAGTAAATGACAAGTCAGGTTTTAGAGGCATCAAATTTCCTGTTAGGGGAGGTGGAACTGCATTATAGCCTAAACCTTTCTTGCAATTGTCTATAATCTGACTCTCTATAATCTTGTTTAAGCTTTTAGATGCATTTTCAAATTTGTCTACATTAAACGGAATGCCATCTTTTTCCTTTTGAACTATGTCTAGCTTCTTCCTAAGCTCCCCAGTAGTTATATCTCCTACTTGAATATCCTATTTTAAGCCATTAATCTTTTCTACATAAACAGACTCATTCTTTTTATAAAATTCAAGTCTTTCTTCTATAGACTGTAAACATGTCTTATAAGCTACAACCATTAACTCGGATTTCTAAAATCTTTTCAATAGTTGTCCATATTGAGATTTAAGCACTTCAACAGTTTCAAGACAAGATTTTTAGCAAGTAGAATCATTAGATACCTCAGAACTTAAAGATGAGTAGGCCATGAGGTCCTTCCTCTGCTTGATCACTCTAGTTGTAACCACCAAGACCATTACATGAGATCAAAGTATTGGAAGTAGTTGTCTCCATTGGCACACTTCTTCTTGAGTTTTCTTTGTTCCTGTTGTCTTGGTTTCTTAGAACTCTGCACTCCTTGTAAAAATGTTCCTTCTTATGGCTGTTGTAGCACTCCACCTTGGACTTATCAAACCCAATGGTCTCATTACCATTAATAGTCACCTTCCTTCCAGTGTTCTTCAAGAACCTTCTTGCCCTCATAGTCAACATGGCCATCTGCCATCTCAAATCCATCTCTTCCAAGTCATCTGGATGGAGTTGTTGTAGATCCTCATTTGCAAGTTGAGGATTGTTTGGTTGACTAGAAAAGAATGCACAGATCACAGCATCACTCAAGTTATCAACATTTATTGGATTAGCAGCATTAGCTTGAGTGCTGGCAGCAGAAACTCCATGAGCAGTATTAACTGCTTCATTAGTGCTGCCAGAGTTGTTAGAGGACACAAAAGCCATGTTTTGTGTGCTTGTATTTGAGCTTGATGTCCCTTTGACTTCTGGTTCATATACTTTGAGATTGTTGTAGAGATCATCCATGCTTATTGTCTCTAATTCAGGCTTATTCCTCCACACAACAACATGTGTGTTCCATTCTGGTGATAAACTTCTCAACAGCTTCTGGTTCACATCTTCTTGTGAAAGTGTTTCACCCAAAATCTCCAGCTGACTCACAAGCTTCTGAAGCCTATCAAAAGTTTGATCAAGGGTTTCTGAGCTAGGAGCAGTGAAGTTTTCATACTGCTGTTTCAAGAGATTTCTTTGAGTTTTCTTTGTAGCAGCATTCCCACCAAACCTCTTTTCAATAGCTTCCAGCAGCAACTTAGCATCTTTAATTGAGTTAAACTTTAACTGATGTTCATTAGGAATGCCCATCATTAAATTACTTCTTGCCTTCACTTCTAATTACCTTGTGGCCTTCTCTTCAGCACTTGTATGACGTATTACTTTCTAAACACCTTCCACAACTGTTTTTTTAGTGTAGAGTTTCCGTTCTCTATGACTTCCCATAGAGCATAGTCAATCATCTGGATGTACTGTTCTATTCTCATCCTCCATAACTCAAACTCACTAGGTTTGAGCATTAGAACCTTGGATGCAGCCACCATATGTGCAGATTCTGAATCCATATCTTCTAGCAAAGAGATCTTGTGTATTCAAACATGTTCTTCTAGATCACAACTTCTCAAAAAGCTCTGATACCACTTGTTGTCCTAGGATGTAGGATACCTCTTGTTGGATCCCACTTCAATAGATCGAATTCCTTAAGCTTGTTTAAGGTTTAGTTATATTAGATAAATCTAATACAACTATAGTAGAATCTTTATGTGAATGTATTAAAGATTATGCGGAATCTAATCTTTAATATTAGAATAATTTTTAATGAAATAGTAACACAAGAACACAATTTAATCAACAATAAAAGCTTCAATATTATTATTACAAATAATATGAATACTCTCCTAGTATTAGGGTTACAAAACCTTGAAGCTATAACGATATTAAAAACAAAAGATGATCTCAAACTCTGTGCCCTAGGACCTCTTTTTATACACCAAGGAGTCCTAGTCGATTTACAATATATTCCTAAGATATAGAATATTCACTATAATCTATTCTATAAATAACTCATACTTATCACGTAAGTAATCTTGATCTCAATCAATCTTTATCCTTTCATCTGTCTTTATCCATTCTCTTCTGACAGTAGAAACTCTTTCAGTAGTCTTAATCTTTGAGCAGTTGTAACTTTTATACTATCAGCATTAACTTTTAACACAAGCAGTAGTAACTTACACACCAGCAGCATTAACTGTGTACAAGCGTAGTAACTACTTAGAATATTTTCTTCAATCTTTACCAGCAGTACTAACTTTACACTAGCAGTACTAACATTACACTAGCAGTACTAACTTTATACTAGCAGTACTAATATATACTAACAGTAGTAACTATGAACTACCAGTACTAACTTTATACTAGCAGCACTAACTACTTAGCATATTTTTCATTAAAGTCAATGAGCAGCACTAACTTTAGCTTAGCAGCAGTAACACAAACCTTAGCAGTTGTAACTTTAAGAAGGCTTTTTTTTAATACAAATAATGTCTAAAAACGTTATTTATATTTTTTGACCTCTCAACGTTTTGATAATAACAAAATGTAAAAACGTTTACAATAAAAATAAACATTTACAAATTATTAAATGTAAAATTTCATTTCTAAGATTAGTGATCACTTAAGGTATGGACAAATAAAATAATTAAGCTTGATTAGTGATCAAGAAAATATTTTTCTCTTAATCCTCACTTTTAATTCTACAAAAGTATTTTCTCAAAAATACATTTACAAAATATTTTCTAATCAAAAGAAAAGTTTTATCAAAAACTTAAAATTTGAAATTCAAATTTTCCTCCCAAAATGGAAAGTTCCATAACAGATACAACATTCACCACAAAAAGACAAAAAAAGGAGCGGAGTCTAGTGGTGACCCCCTTATAGGCCTGGCGGCCCGCTTATATATAAGGGACCGTCGAGACCGGCCACCAGATGACCGTTGGGATTCCCTGCCTATAAATACTGCTCCATTCCCAGTAGAAAAATGATATGTGTTTAAATACACATACCATTTTCTATATTAAGCGGACCTAAATGACTAAAAACATACCAAAAATACAT
>BQNB010050807.1:16153-38573 GCA_026074375.1 Tanacetum coccineum | reverse complement strand
ATCATTTGTAAAGTTTAGTAAAACTAAGGATTAATAAAAAACACACAAAGGAAGCCTAAAACTCCCATCTAAGCTTCTTGTAACTCTTGGTCTTTAGTAACAAGTTCTCTACTTTAGATGATGCCGATCATGGATGATGGACATATATTCTTGCTGTGAGGAGAGTGCTGCAGTGAGACTATATGATTGCCTTCATGAGGGAAATTTAGTCCAAGTAGGTGAGCTTTAACAGATATGAGGCCTTTTCATATTAAGCTTTAGACTTTTTCTGTGTTAGGAAGGTTTAAAGGTTTGATATGGTTATAGGAATGTAGTATCTATAGTGTTTATGTGAAGTATTAATGCTCGTATTGCAGTTTGTATCTCAGTATGTGGTTTTAGTTTGTAGTGGTGAATCATAGGGTTTGTTCATTGATTCTGCTAGGTTGACTGTTGTACGCACTTATCAATTTTGTGTTATATATACTTCACATTTTCACAAAAAAAAAGTATATAACAGAAGTGATGGAGCAAAGGGTATTATTCTAGTGCGATTTCAGAAGTTCAGATCCTATCAAAATCCAGTGCGTTGAGTTGGCTTTGGATAATAATAATATTATCCCGTAGCGTGAGTACGATAGATTTCAGTACTATCACATGAAGCTAGACCAGCTATGGAAAGGAATATGCAGACCATTATTGGAGAAATATGTAACTAGACTCACAAATGAGGTGCACCAGTTATATTGTAATATGTTATCTTTTTCTTTTTTCACACTCTTCATGCTTAGTTGACAAATTGACGACTATATTCTTCATGTTATAACATGTACTAAAACGAAATGTTGTCAATGATGACCAGTGACCAAAATAGACTTAGCGGCGGATATAAGCTAGGACGGGCCAGGTCTCATGATTTTCGAGAGGGTGGTGCACAAATCTATACCTATCATAAGTAAAAGTCTGCACCATAATACCTTTTTTCTGTTACGTGGGATTTTGACTCAACATTGCTAGCCGACTAGTCCAATAACAACTACCTTTTTATAGCCCGAAGTCGGCGCAGGTGAACCTCTGTGACCAAAATACTTATTTTTAATTAGCTTAGCTAAAATTACACTATAAAGAAACTAGCACAAATATCAAGAATAGCACGTACCAAAAAACGACACTTTTTGAAAAAGAATACACTTCGTGACCTAACCTCGATATGACCCGTGCCACACTTAACATCGACCTGTGCCACACCTAACATCCACATAGATTATTGTTAAGTAGCTACTTAAAGTATTTTAAAAAGATAGTGACAAATTGTATTTTTAATGTACTCTGAGTAGGGGTGTTCAAAAAACTTAGAGATAGCGAAAAACCGAGCCAAACTGCTTAACTCGAAACCGAAGAAAAAAATTTGTTAACCAAATACAACGGTGCATATACACATGAAGTTTCTTAACTAAGTATTCAAATTATTTACCAATTACCAACTCAAACCCATCCCAAAAATGATGAGTGGCCAAAGCGAAAATGACGGATATCACAGCAACATCATAGAATTGGCATAAAAAATCATCATTTTAGTTTGACATAATCTATGACATTTCGTAAAATAAATGCTACACCCAACCGGCCGTCCTAAAATTGATGCACGAGGTCGTAGAATAAGAACTTGCCTTGGACTTATATCTGCTTTTTCGAGTCCATGTTATGTAATTTCTATGATGATTATATTTAATTAAGGGTGCGAACTTGACAAGTTATTATCATGCTATTTGAACTTGATCTTGACTTAGCCTCTCAAGGTGAACTCTTACGAGCTCTCCAATTGACCTATTCGTGATATTAAGTCAAGCTTGAATATTTTTCAAGCCAAGATGGAGCTTTAATCATGAAGGCTCGTGAAACTATTGATTGAGTTCGAGCTTGGGGTAGCTAAGATGGTCTAGTCGACCTCAACTCAACTTATTTATCGCCCTATCGGCAAATGTTTCATACTTCACGGAATCACTCACAAAATTCAGTAGCTACCCAACATTTAGTTACGATGAAAAGGTATTATATATCCAAATGACCCAATTGCCTTTAAAAAAAGAATTATCCAAATGACCCAAATTAAGAGTCAAACGGGTGGATATTCTCAAATGAACCAGATAACCACCAAATCAGATTTAGGCCTTGCCGCAGTGAGGAGTTAAAAACGCCGATCCAATCTTACGCAGACCAGCTCAGTCTACCGCTAAGCCCCTACCTAATGGTTTTCCATATACACTCCTACATAAGGAATATACTCTATAATCTTTAATACCAAAAAGATAGTGTTGATCACTAGCCTACCAGACATAACAGATCAAATTTGCTTCACTTAAATATAACACAAGAGACTTGTAAACATTAACAACTGATATATAACAACAAAAAGTAATAGGCTTTATAAGCAAAATGATATGATACAATGATTCACACAATAATAAGATATACAAGATTGATATAAACCAGCATAAATCAAGATTTCAACAAACATGGATTCCCAATTAAACTAGAAAAAAAGGAAATGATAAAAACATTACATTAAAAATGATCATGTATTTATAGCATCTCTAGCACACAATGTAATAATTTCACAACCTCTATTATAAGGATTTGCAACACCATTCTTTTGACAATTATAATAAGAAGCACCATGTGTACCACAAGGCACAACATCTCTTCTCAAAGTCTCATAACTTATATACCTTTTTCCCATTAACAACAACCTCCTGCTAGACTCAGACTCCATTATCTCATCTTCTGCACAAACCCTTTTGACCATATCATCTTTTTTCACTGAATTAGTACTTAAAGATGCAAGCCCATATGATATTTTGATATGGGTATGCAAAGAAACTAAAGAAAATAGTATAAAAAGTAAGTGGTTCATTTTTGAGATTTTCTTGAAAGTGTATTTGTGTGATTGGTATGGGAAGATATTAAGATGCAATAAATGAGAGGGTGGTGATTGAGTGATAGTCATGGCATTTATCTCACCTACAAATGGTGTGAAACATCTCTCCACATTACTCCATTGTTGGTCATAAATTGGTAATTGTATATGAAAAAAGTTTATACTTTAGTACCATGTCATTTCTTCTTTTCAATTATCTAACAGTATATGTTCTTTTTATAAAAAAACATTATGACAAAATGAAAAATTCAGTAGCATATAAACTTTTTTTTAAACGACGGATTTTTATATAAAGAATTCTAGCAAGTGACAATGTTGTTACATATATTTTTTGGATTCAAGATCCAATCAAACGAAGTACAGGCCGTAATTTGCAATTCCCGTGAGTGATCCAAGAGAATGAAATAGTCTAGATTTCTTCGCAAACAAATCTTTACGAAGTGGTTTGAGGTCGAAGCAAATCTTGTTTCTATAGCGCCATATGATCCAACATGTCGTTTGTACAACCACATCAAAAGTGTTTATATAAACTGTTTCTTAATTCATATATTAAAAATCGTAATTTCAGCAACAAGACATTGGAAAAAAAGTTCTAAGGAAAAGGGAAGACAAGCACAGAAAGAAATTATAAATAGAAAAAAAAATTCCCTTAAAAAAAACTTACTCATTGCTGGTTTTATCATATTGCTCAGTTATATTTTATATTCCACCTCACTTTTTTCTCCTTATGACCAATTTATGTTTAAATGCCCAATAACTTTCTTTATGTTTATGTTATTTTATCAAAAATAATAAATAGATAAAAGAAATGTACGTTTTTGGGCAAAAACATGAAGACAAGCACTAAATATATTCGTATAGCTTTTTTGTGATAACAAACATAGGTATCATTATTCGATGTCAAATAAGTACCAATATATGATATCCATAGCAATAACTGATGTTACTTTTATTAGAAATCGTACTAACATTATTCAATAGATATTAAGCCTTAAACACTCCCTTACTCGATCACTAGGTGGAGGAGAGACTTCATGGATTATATATATTATTTTAATCATCTGATGGACATTCGAAATGACAACGACACCTGAATATATTTTTGCATTCTCCCCAAGAAGTACCGGCCGATCCTCCAAAAGAAGGAATTTCAAGTTCAGGTCCTTTTTGGTGAGGGCGTCTTTTGTTTTGTTTCTTGAACGGCAAAGAAATTCTATATTTATCTCTGCAAAAATCCATACATTGATCTTCCATACATCCTAGTAGCGAATGAGTCTCAGTGCATTCTTCTTGTGATACGACGAATTTCGCACCTGCAAAGTAAAAATACAAATAAAGCTTAATTAATCAGCTAGTACTTATAATGATTTCTATCACGTTAAAATTTACTTGATGTTGAATTAAGAATAAAGGAATTGAAAATTACCGATGACCATAAGAAACAAAAGAAATGCTGCGTAAATCGTAGAACTTGTCATGTTGGTTTATCTTTTGTTTTTGAATGATAAGTTATGAGATGAATGTTAGTTTATATAGGGAATGAGATCAAAATTGTTCGTACCAATATTCATTACTTAGTAGTTCCATTTATTGTCTCATTTAACATCTTGGAGAGAAAATTGTCAACAAAAACTATAATAGTAAGTTTTATAATTTGTGGCATGCCAAAGCATTTACACCAAGACCTATACATGCATCCAAAGATGTAATTTTGGTATCTTACGTAAGAAACTAAAAACTCATATAAATTAAAGACACCAAAATGATCTATATTACGCAATACTTTCAGTTCCTTAGATTTTTATAAATGATCTATATTGTTCTGGTAAAAAAATGTTCTGTTAAAGATTCTTTAAAATCAATCAGATTTGTGGAAACCTAGCTTTAGATCACAACTTACCCCTTTCAGAGGTTGGATGAAAAAAAGTTGTGCCGATAGAGGTGGATAATTAACCAATGTAGATTAGAGTCAACATTACAAAGAAAATACTCAGAAATCCAAAACCAACAAAGACGGTATTTGATATTGAGCATAGACGAATAGAATGAGAGCGACAAAGTATGGTAACAACAAGAGAAAACTCAAACATATGGCGTCATGAAGCGACCTCAATCTTGTAGATCTAAGTAAGCATTTTACCATCTTCATTAGCCTTATTAGTGCTAATGAATATCTAGCATTAGGGGTGTCAGGGTCGGGTTGACCCGAGCCGAACCCGAACCGGATAAGGCTTTATGTTATCGGGTCAACCCGAAAATCATTTTTTTATTTTTTAAATAATACTGTAATTTTTAGTAGTCAGACGCTTCAAATTTAGCCATTGTTTCTCATGTAGTGTCCCCTGTTTAATTCACGGTCGTAGTCATCCCATATTCATTTCATTCGTATCAATCCTACACGTACGTGTAAACAAAACAATCGTTATATTGCATCACACAGATAACCAAAAGTTGCATATGAACTTGGTTAAGAACGATAATGATTAATAAGAAACATTAAATTTCAACTTCATTGCAAAGTATAGTTATAACTTAGAACTAAAAGAAAAAGCAGTAAACTAAGTATAATATCCAGATCTAATAATTTGGCTGAATATAAGTTACTCAAATATAAGATTACAAGCCTCGCCATTTTTTCTTCCAAATCAGACACACATTAGTAATTATTTGTAATTACTTTAAGACATTAGTAATAAATATGATACCTTAAACATATCAGTTTCTTCAATCTCCTCATTCATAACATGGATTTTTCATTTTATAAAGATTATGGCAACCAGTACTTTGGCATTAACTTGGCTACTTATCTACATCATAAAAAGTTATACTACGTATTAGTAATTAATATGGTACGTTCATGTTTGCACCACATCATTTGCATTAAAAGACACATATAAAAACACAGAAAAAAAAAAACATGCATGCTTGGCATAAAGCCAAATCCCCAACAAACAACAAACAACTCTTTCAAACTCTAAAAATCCTATCAAACATAGGGCTCGATCATCTCATTCATTATATACAGGGTTTATCGATACATGTACAACGACAAATAGGATATGTTTGCATAAGATAAGACAGTTATGTATACAATGAGCATGGAACTTATGGTGACATGGTAGTGTTTCTTGTTGGATATTGGTAGTCGGATTACATTTATATATTACGAATATGTGAGCCTATTGGGGGCACACACGTTAATACACGGAGAACACGTTTTTTGTTGCCAGTGCAGCCATTTGACTAGGAGGTCGTATGAATAGCTCCCTATGCCAACGGGTGGAAGTGAGACAAGTCTTTATTTTTCAAACAATTGAAATTACGAGGGTTTTGAGTATTATTCACAAGTATTCCTTACATATTTTTTGACATACCAACAAGTATGTCGTCTTTATCGTTATTGATTGATTTCCAATTCGAGTTAACCACACGTACACCTGTATTATCGTGCTTGCCATGAAGCTAGTAAATGCACATGTATATAGATGCCTAAGTAACATAACACGTCATCGAGATATAGATGACTACTTGTTATCAAAATGAGAAATACAGTAGTATATAAAGTATAAACTATCGGATGTGAAAAATTATAAGTAAATTCAACGAGAAATCATTGGATAAAACTTCAAAGAAAAATGGAAAACAAACGAAGAACGGAATGATTAATAAACAGAATATAAGAAAACAAGAAAGCAAAAAAACAATAAATTTCTACGAGAAAGACTTGCTCTTTTTGAGTTTTACCTCTCAATTAAATCTTTCACCTTGTTTTTTTCCTCTCATTACCAGAAATTTATGTTTAAATGTTCAATGATGACTTTATTTCTATTTTTTTTGTCAAAATATAGAAATATACTTTTAAGCAAAACAAGTTTTTTTTAAAACGAACCTCTAATAGTTCCCTTTAGCTTTTAACTTTTGGTGATGACAATGACATAAGTCTCATTATTCATTGTCAAATAAGTAGATTTGATATTCATAATAACAACTGATGTTGCTTTTATTAAAAAATCTTAGTAACATTATTCAATACATACTAAGGCTTAAACACTCCACTACTCACTAGGTTGAGGAGATACTTCATGCATTATATATATTGTCTTAATCATCTGATGGACATTCAAAATGACAACGACACCTGAATACGTTTTTGCATTCTCCCCAAGTAGAAATTGATCCTTCTGGTTCAGGTTGAGGTTCAGGTAGAGGTATAGGTTCAAGTTCAGGTCCTTTATGGTGAGGGCGTTTTTTCTTTTGTTTCTTGAACGACAAAGAAACTCCATACTTATCTTTACATAAATCTGTACATCGATCTTTCGTACATGCTAGTAGCGAATGAGTTTCAGTGCATTCTTCTTGTGACACGATCAATTTCGCACCTGCAAAATAAAAATACGAATAAAGCTAATTAATTAGTACTGACGAACGCTAGGTTGATTACCTGGACATAGTCTTGATTGAATATCAAAACGTACGTATAATGATTTCTATCATGTTAAAATTTACTTTGTTGAATTAACAAAAAAGGAATTGAAAATTACCTATGACCATAAGAAACAAAAGAAATGCTGTGTAAATCGTAGAACTTGCCATGTTGGTTTAGCTTTTGTTTTCGAATGATAAATTATGAGATGAACGTTAGTTTATATAGGACATCAGATCAAAATTGAGCTTTACCAATATTTATTACTCCGTAGTTGCATTTATTGAGCTTTACCAAACACTAATTCAAAATGTACAAAGGAAGCTAATACTAATGATCCTTATATATAAGAAATTAAACCCTAACCGTCAAAGAATAATTTCCTAATTCTAAACAAACTCAAACTTGTAAGACAAGTCAAACAAATTACAGAATTTACCAAACAACCCTTAACGTCACCTTCTAATAGACATAGCTCATATGTTACATTTGGTTGAAACCATACATATCCTCCTAACAAGAGTCAAATTTCTTTAGGAATGTGTGAGCTTATTAAAAACAACAGCATTGTCATATGTTTTTGCGTTGTACAATTTATTGTCACACGAGTTCACTTAACCAGGGGCGGAGGGATGTACAAGGTAGGGGGGCTGGCGCCCTCGATAAACTGGCGAAATTTTTTTTAGTGCAAAAATTGTATTTTTATGGCCTTATTTTTAGCTTGCCCCCATCCCAAATCTCAAATTGCCCCCGATACGACTGCTTAAATATCAAAAAGCTATTGAAAAGCTGCTAAAAGATGCTAAAAAATTGCTAAAAAACTGTTAAAACTGCTAAAATCTGCTAAAAAGCTACTAAAAACTGCGGTTTTTAGAGCTGTTTTCGAAGAAATTTATTTTGCCCCCCCTATATACCAAGATCCTGGCTCCGCCACTGCTTAACGATGAATGTTTTGATTCTTATAAAAAGCAATGTTTTCAATTCCTTAGATTTTTTTTGTAAGGATCGAGCTAAAATTGTGTAGTAAAAAATGTTCTGTTGATGATTCTTTAAATCAATCATTTAGCCTAAAATGGTTGAATGCTTTGTTTCAGAAGCCTTATTTCTTGTCTCGCCTTCTTCCTCGGGGCTTGTTTGGGGTTTCTTCAAAAACCACCTCGGAGTGAAAACCGGTGGCTCGGCCTCCGTGGTGGGGGGTTTTTCTTTTGGCGGAGTGAAAACCGAATGTTCGGCCTCCGTTTCAAAAGTTTTTTCATCCTTTTAGTTTCCCTCGCAGTTAAAGTCCCGGGTTGCATCGTTATGCTTTTATTTTTTGTAATTCTTATGTACTTTTAAGTTTCTAGCTCCTTGCTAAACTCTTTTTTTCAATATATTATCAGCCGTTCAAAAAAAATTAGGGACATCACAAGCTTAGAAGATATTAACATGCTTTACTATATATAAGTTTCCGACATTCACTTTGCACATATGTGGATTAGAGAACTCATTGTTTAAGACTTGGATATATAGTCAAAAGTTAGTTTATAACAACAATCTGCAAATGGTTGTCACTGTCATAATTGGGTTATCAGTTTGGTTTATTGTCCTTATGTGTGTGTTTGCTTTTAAAATGTGGTCAAGACCCTTTATTGTTGGTTGTATGTTGACTGATATGGAGGGCATTGGTTGACGGGTAAAGTGCAATGGGTCATAATGGTATAAACACAAATGCGGAAGCAAAACCTTCGTTTGACAGCACTTACCCAAACCCGTATGAACCTATGAGGAAGTAAACAAATAAGGCAAACTAAAAGCAGCTCTAACCAGCCCCCAAACAATATCAAATCAACCAAATCAGCAGGTATTAAAGATAATCAAACACACACCAAGAACACCAAGCTTTTAGCGTGGAAAACCTCAAAGTGGGTCAAAACCACATGACACATAGTGCCGCTTAAATCCACTATCAAGCAAGAGAGGTACACAAAGTCTTCTCTATATAACACTAGAGGCATACAACAATCATCATAATCTTGGAATCAATATCAAGATATATGGCAACAAACAAAGAACAAGAAAGGAAGAATATCACCAAACAACTTGTAATCTGCCCGGGTAAGAAACAGAACTTCCAGGCCTCAAAATGAAGATCCCAACGGTCAAAACCTTCCTTTATATGCAAGGAAGCTTCAGTCCAAAAATCGTAAAGATCCGACGGTGCAAACTCCGGGGATCGACGAAACACTGCTGCTGGGTTTTGGGTGATAAGAACTCCGAAAATCTTCTTCTTTTTTTTCTTTTCTTACTCTCTTCTCTCTTGTTTTTCACCCTTTATAATGAGCATAAGGATGCCCTAAATAATGACTAAATGGACCCAAGATTGGCCCCAATGTGTTGGGCTCTTAATCCCCATGGACTAAGAAAATACCCAACAAATCTCCCATATTTTCTGTCTATGAGGATGAGTTCGCCATCCCGGTGAACGAGCAACAGATCTTCAACTTTTCTCTTGCTATAGCCTTCGTCAACATATCGGAAGCATTATCATCCGTATGAAATTTATTAAGTTCAAACATACCATCTTCAATGGCATCTCTAATCCAATGATATCGAATATCAATATGTTTTGTTCTTTTATGAAACATCGAATTATTAGCAAGGTGAATAGTACTTTGATTGTCACAAAGAACCGCATAACGTTGTTGCTTGAAACCAAGTTCTTGCAAAAACCTTTTCAACCACAATAGTTCTTTGCACGCTTCCGTTGCTGCCACATACTCAGCCTCTGTTGTAGACAAGGCCACACACTTTTGCAATCTTGATGAAACAGCTCCCCCTGCAAAGGTCATCAAATATCCAGAAGTGGACTTCATGTTGTCTTTATTTCCAGCCAAATCTGAGTCTGTGTAACCAACAAGCATGGGTTTCCCATTTCCAAATGTGATACCCAATTTGGAAGTACCTCGCAGATATCGAAATATCCATTTAACAGCTTCCCAATGCTTCTTACCAGGATTTGACAGGAATCGACTGACAACACCAACCGCATGAGCTAAATCCGGTCTTGTACACACCATAGCATACATTAAGCTACCAACCGCTGAGGCATATGGAACTCTATCCATCTTTTCAATATTCTTCTTAGAAGAAGGACAATCCTTATCAGTAAGCTTAAAGTTGGGAGTTAGAGGGGAACTAACCACTTTAGCTTTATCCATGTTGAACCTGCGCAACACCTTCTCAATGTATTGCTCTTGTGATATATGCAACTTCTTGGCACCTCTATCGCGGAAAATCCGAATGCCAAGGATTTGTTTTGCTGGCCCCAAGTCTTTCATAGCAAAGGATTTGCTCAAATCTTGCTTCAATTGGGCAATTCTTCCAATGTTCTTGCCAACAATCAGCATATCATCAACATATAGCAATAAGATGATGAAGTCATCATCACCAAACCTCTGAAAGAAAACACAATGATCAGAAAAAGTCTTTCGGAAGCCTTGCTTCCCTATAACCGACTCAAACTTCTTGTACCACTGTCTCGGTGCTTGCTTCAACCCATACAAACTCTTCTGAAGTCTACACACGTAGTCTTCCTTCCCCTTAACCTGAAACCCTTCAGGTTGTTCCATATAGATTTCTTTATCCAGATCACCATGAAGGAAAGCTGTCTTGACATCCATTTGCTCCACCTCAAGATCGAGGCTAGCCGCCAAACCAAGAACAACTCGAATAGATCCCATCTTCACGACTGGAGAGAAAATCTCATCAAAATCAATACCTTTCTTCTGACTGAAACCTTTAACCACCAATCTGGCCTTGTACCTCGGTCTAGGAGTATACTCTTCAGTCTTCAATTTGTAAACCCATTTGTTTTTCAAAGCTCTCTTGCCCTTAGGCAACTTCGTCAACTCAAAGGTATTGTTCTCATACAAGGATTTCATCTCATCTTGCATGGCATCAAACCATTCTTTCTTGTGTTCATCTTCCATAGCTTCTGCATAACACTCGGGCTCTCCCCCATCAGTGAGTAAAACATACTCATTTGCAGAATAGCGTGTGGAAGGATGATGATCTCTAGTGGACCGCCTAAGCGGAACAAATGGTGGCATAGGCACTGGCAACTCAGGATGAACGTCTTCATCTAGGTTTGGTTGCTCTTGAGCATCAACATCATCAGCACCATGTTCTTCATCATTTTGTTCTTCATCATTCTGAATATCATCTCCAAACTGTGCATCAAAATGTTTTGGAGGAACCGGATCTAAGTCAATAGGATCATCATTATGTTGAGGAATTGTCTCCTTCTCAGTCTTCTCAACATCTTTCAAAGTTTGATCTTCGTCAAACTCTACATCTCGGCTGCGAACAAGTTTCTTTTGTACTGGGTCATACAACCTGTACCCAAGTTCATCTTGACCATACCCGAGGAACACACATGGCTTATTCTTCACATCAAGCTTTGATCTTTCATCTTTGGGAATATGCACAGATGCCTTACATCCAAAGACTCGTAAATGATGGTATGAAACATCTTTGCCGCTCCAAACCCTGTCAGGAACATCAAAACGCAAAGGAACACAAGGGGTTAAATTAATAACATGTACCGCCGTATTCAAAGCCTCACCCCAAAAAGAAGCAGGCAACCCTGCATGTGAAAGCAAACATCTGACTCTCTCAACCAAGGTTCTATTCATCCGCTCTGCCAAGCCATTCAATTGCGGTGTCTTCGGTGGAGTCTTTTGATGCTGAATTCCATGCTCTCTACAATACGCGTCAAAGGGGCCAATGTATTCACCTCCATTATCACTTCGAATACATTTAAGTTTCTTCCCTGTCTGCCTCTCAACTAAAGCATGAAACTGCTTAAACACATCCAATACTTGATCTTTAGTCTTCAAGGTGTATACCCAAACCTTCCTTGAATGATCATCGATGAAAGTGACAAAATACGAACACCCACCAAGTGTCTTAGTCTTCATGGGACCACAAACATCGGAATGTACCAGATCAAGTATGTTCTCCGTCCTAAAAGAAGGACGACTCTTAAAAGCACGTCTAGTCTGCTTTCCTGCCAAACAGTGAGAGCACTTCTTCAGGTTAATATCATGCACACCGGATAACACATTCTTCTTAGAAAGAATAGACATCCCTTTTTCACTCATGTGACCAAGTCTCTTATGCCATAACTCGGTCATATCATCATTGTCTATAGCATTGACAATGCTCTTGGAGATCTTCGGATGTGTCATGTATAACTTGGATTCCCTTTTCCCTCTTGCAACAATCAATGATCCGAGAGTCACTTTCCACAAGCCATTACCAGAACTGTTGTGGTAACCATCTTCATCAAGAAGACCTGTTGAGATAATATTGAGTCTCATATCCGGGACATGTTTCACATTATGCAAAACCAATTCCATCCCTGTGTCAAACTTCAAACAAATATCTCCAATACCAGCAATCCTAGATAGCCCAGTATTACCCATCCTAACAACACCGAAATCACCTGGTGTGTAAGATGAAAAATATTCTTTTCGTGTTGCAACATGACACGTAGCACCACTATCAAGAATCCAACTCGAATCATCATGAGCAAGGTTAACCATATCATAATCTGAACAAACAAAGAACTCATCTGTGGTGGTATTTACTTCAGTACTGTCATCACCATCATCATCTTTCTTGTGCTTGTTCTTCTGATTATTGTAGTTTTTCTTCTTGTTCTCCTTTTTCAACTGTCTGCAGAACTTCATTGTGTGTCCTTTCTTGTGGCAGTGATAACATTCAACATCAGCAAATTTTCCTTTGCTAGAACTGCTACGATGATTACCTCTGTTACTCGGGCCTCTACTTTTACTTCTCCCCTGCCTTTCTGTGACCAAGACATCTGAATGTGAAGAGGAACCTTGTGACTTTCTTCTCATCTCTTCATTCAAAATACTACCTTTAGCCAATTCCATGGTGATAACACCATCTGGTGCAGAGTTGGACAAGGATGTCCTAAAAGTTTCCCAAGTATCCGGTAAAGTACCAAGAAGCCACAAGCCTTGAATCTCATCTTCAAACTTGATACCCATACCTGCAAGCTGATTTATAATACCCTGAAACACATTTAAGTGATCGGTAACAGGGGACCCATCAGTATACTTTAATCTCATCATTTGCTTGATTAAGAACAACTTGTTGTTTCCAGTTTTTCGAGCATATAACTGTTCAAGTTTGTTCCAAAGAGTACGAGCATGCGTCTCCTCACAAATATGGTTCAAAACATTATCATCAACCCACTGCCTAATATAACCACAAACCTGTCTATGCAAAATAGTCCATTCTGCATCTGTTTTGTTCTCAGGTTTCTCAGTACTAAAAACAGGCAAGTAGTAGTCTTTCACATAAAGGAGATCTTCCATCTTCCCTTTCCAAACATGATAATTAGAACCATTCAAATTAACCATCCTACTTGTATTAGCTTCCATCGTTCAAACAGGTAAGTCCCCAACCAAGAGCCTACAGCTCTGATACCAATTTGACGGGTAAAGTGCAATGGGTCACAACGGTATAAACACAAATGCGGAAGCAAAACCTTCGTTTGACAGCACTTACCCAAACCCGTATGAACCTATGAGGAAGTAAACAAATAAGGCAAACTAAAAGCAACTCTAACCAGCCCCCAAACAATATCAAATCAACCAAATCAGCAGGTATTAAAGATAATCAAACACACACCAAGAACACCAAGCTTTTAGCGTGGAAAACCCCAAAGTGGGTAAAAACCACGGGACACCTAGTGCCGCTTAAATCCACTATCAAGCAAGAGAGGTACACAAAGTCTTCTCTAGATAACACTAGATGTATACAACAATCATCATAATCTTGGAATCAATATCAAGATATATGGCAACAAACAAAGAACAAGAAAGGAAGAATATCACCAAACAACTTGCAATCTGCCCAGGTAAGAAACAGAACTTCCAGGCCTCAAAATCAAGATCCCAACGGTCAAAACCTTCCTTTATATGCAAGGAAGCTTCAGTCCAAAAAATCGTGACGATCCGACGGTGCAAACTTCGGGGATCGATGAAACACTGCTGCTGGGTTTTGGGTGATAAGAACTCCGAAAATCTTTTTTTTTTCTTACTCTCTTCTCTCTTGTTTTTTCACACTTTATAATGAGCATAAGAATGCCCTAAATAAGGACTAAATGGACCCAAGATGGGCCCCAATGTGTTGGTCTCTTAATCCTCATGGACTAAGAAAATACCCAACACCACAATCTCCTCTGTTTCCTGGTCATGAATGATTTCCCTTGCCATTGCTTGAATCAACTCATGCATTTGAAGTGACATGTCACTACAGATCGTAATTAATGACTTATCAACAAGAACTTGTATATTTGTATCTGCAAAAAAGTTACAGCCATCTGGTACGCTTGCTACAAAATCCCTGTTTTCTCCAACGAATAAACATGAAATATCAAGTAAGATATTTTTCTGATAGGGGTCTAGCCCATCGTAACTTAAACGAAGCGCTCGTTGTATCTTTTCATTAGGATGTACTTTGAGCCTTGCCAATTCACTTTCCCACTGACCAACAGTTTTGCCATATAAAAAACGACCCAAAACTTTGAGGGCGAGAGGGTGACCTTGCACATATTTCACAACTTTATGAGAAACTTCTTTGAAGTCTGTAGAAGAATCCTTTTCTTTAAAGGCATAGGAACGGAAGAGCTCAAGTGATCGATCCTCATCTAGAAAGTCCATGTCATGGATGTCATCCACTCTATGTGATCTTAGCAACTGTTTATCTTTAGCAGTGAAAATAATCAAACTTACTGGGCAAAACCATGTATGTGAACCCGCTATAGCTTCTAACTGCTCATGATCATCCACGTCATCGAAAACAAGCAGGACCCGCTGACATGACATCCTTTGCTTTATAACCATAGCTCCTTCAGCAACACTTGATATCTTCAGATTTTCTGTTTTCATGATCTTTCCAATCATTTGCATTTGGACTTGAGTTGCGCTTTTTTGTTTTGAGACACCTTCACAAAAGCAAATTCCATCAAAGTGGACATACATCAAGTTATAAATAGCTCTGGCAAGGGTGGTCTTTCCTATTCCGCCTATACCACATATTCCAATCATGTTAACCTTATCTGACACAACAAAGCGTGACAAATTTAATTTGTCAAAATGGAAATCTATGCCAACCAGGTTTTCACCAACATGCAAGGGCCCGTCACATAATAATTTGAGTATGTCTTTGGAGATGCAATCAATGAACTTGTACTCATACCTGTTTACCACAAACACACAATAAGTAAGAGAAACGACTTAGTGTTAAGCTTTAGTAGAGCTAAAAGGTCTAATTACACATAAACAAGAATTTTTACCAAGTGTCATGTCCTCGTTGATTTACAATCCGGATAGTTAGCCCGCCATGGATGAAGCTTCCTTCCACATTAATTACTCTGGTCTTTTTAAATCTTGATGTTTAGCAAAAGCTTGAGCATAACTCTCAGTTTGGTTCCTCACCACATCAGGCTTGACGTCATAAAAGATGGTCCGAACCTCATGTTTTGGATTCTCAATCTTTTTGCACTGGAGTATTTTGACAAGTTCCTTCAGACACCATGATGAAGAAGCGTAATCTCTGGAGAAGATAACAATCAAAAACCTCGATTCTTCAATGACTTTGTAGAGATGTGAAGATATCTCTTCTTCTTTAGGCAACTCTCTATCATCACTAAAAGCATGGATCCCTTTTTTCTTGAAGTCATTGAACAGATGATCCATGAAGGTATTTCGGATATCTTCACCTCTGAAACTTACAAAGACATCATATTTCCACCTATGAGGAATGGACGCGGTAGCCATTTTCAATAATGCGATCGAGCTACGTTCAAAAGTAAAGAAATTATCAATAACAAAGATGGTAATTTTGCAGTTATGAAAATCAAGTTGAAGTACAAATGGCATTTCATTATCAAATTTTTTTTTAGAACGGCACCACACTTGAAATCCGACCTGAGTTAAATCATCCAAACAGGCAGGCCCGGGACTCGAACCACTAGACACGTTTCTAAGGCCTAGACACATTTCTAATATTAATCAGATTTATATTACTAACTAAAAAATGGATAAAGTTAAACATATATGCATACGAGTGATACCTTCCTTAGGCTAATTATAAGTTGTTGGCCCATTGGATCTTCTAATAATTTCTAATGTCTTATAATAATAACAACCACACAAGATGTTAAACAAATGATTTGTATTTTGGTATACAAACACAGAACAACAAGTCCTAAGATGAGCAAATACAAAACGAGCAATACATAAAAAGTAAAATGACTTGCATAAAGTTTTGGGGTTAAGTTACCAAATTAGATGTAATAAGTTTTGGGTCAAGTGATTTAGCCCATTGGATCGATAATTATACTGTAATCTTAAAAATGAGACAATATTAAAAGTAATTAGAGTATAGAAAGAATTACAGTTTACCAATTGGAAGTCTTTGAGAGTGAAATGTTGGTATGAATGATTGCAAGTAAAATGGCAGCTCAAGTGAAGTAATAAAGAGTAAAGGCAAACTGGTTGACCCCAAGTCAATTTTACATGTCCAAATTTCACTTTTCATCCCTTGGTTTTAGATAATATGTAATTTATTGTATTATGTTACATGTCATATACTCATATACGTATAAAATAATGTTAGAGAGGCAAACATATCAAGATATCATTGTTCTTTCGTTAGCTTATAACTATTTAAGAAAAATCACATCAAACTCTCTTGAATGCTTATTGGTGGAAAATAGCACACGGCTGATCACTCCTCGACGAACATTGTAAAAAAAATTTAAAAGGTAAACAATTTGTCTCCAAATTTTCATAGTTTGAATATCGGAAGAATGCATTGGCAATATTTTTTTAGAACGAAAAGTTAGTAGTTAGTGATTCGAGCCCATAATGACATCCAATTAGGCGGTATGCAAAACTCAAACCTTCGTCTTAGGAGACCCCACTCCTTTTTTTTTGCCCCGGGAGGAAAATCTCTACAGGGAGGCTCGAAACCGAGACCTCCTGCATGTGGTAAGTTCTCACCAACTTTGTCAGGCAGATGTTGGCCATTTGCAATATTAATTTACCAGAAAAGAAGAAATCTGGTTTGTAGAGCCTTGTGAAGTTATAGACGAGTAGAGACACTAAGTTTGCGATGCCGATGGCTATCAATGGTAACATCTTAAAACAATTTTGGACAATTAAAGAAATCACCAACTATATGTACAATATTAGATAATGCAACATAGGCAAAAAATCTTAGTTTTTTTCGTTAGCTTCAACTATATTAGAAAAGAAAACTAAATCACATCACTAGTCTCTTGAATGCTTATTGGTGCAAAGTAGCAATGGGTTGATGGTTCTTTGGTGAACATTGTAAAAAGATGTTTAAAGGTAAATTAACAAATTGGATCAAAAGATTTCAAGTGAACAGGTTGATATAATTTGACCTTCACTTGATTTCCCATACTTTGTTTTCTTTTGTAAACATCTTTGGAGACCTATATCCATGATACAATAAAACTTAAAACATTGTGTTGTAGGTTTGATCCTAAAATAAACATTGAATGAAGACAAAGGTCTAAAGTAAAGAATAGTTTTGTAGCTGTGCAAAAGAGAACAAAGTTGAAGGACTTAAAAATGTACAATACTCAAAAAGAAACTTCCTTGAATGTTTTGTCTCCCATATCGTTGGACGCTACATATAGTCCTCGACCTTCTGTGTTTTTGTGATGGTGTTTCAAAACCACGAGAAATCAAAAAATCGAGCTAAACAACTCGAGGCAAAATAAAAAAAATGAAACAATCGTAAAAAAAAAAATAGAAACTGAAGAAACTTACTTATCACGGTTCAATTTCACTTTCATTTTTAGATTTTCGTTGTTAACCGAGTCGAACCGTATTTAATATTATTGAACAACTTTCATTATATAGCGACTTTCTTCAAACCTAATGTAAACATTTACTTAATATCTTGAAGACATATTAGTGTGATCATAACCTATAAACGTAATTTAATTATTTTTTGTTAATAAGTTTATTATGACATTTTACTAAGATAACTTATTATAACTTCAATCAATTTAATATTATTTAATTTTCCTAAATGACATTTTATATTTTAAATCATGTCATTGTTCGTAAGCTTAAACTCGATTAAACGTCCAAACTGGTTAACCAGAACCACGGGTAGTCGCTCATTTCAATTATCCGCTCATTTAGGCTAGCTCGCATGTTCGGTTACCCGTTTGTACGGTTCGGATTCGAATAATAAAATAAATCACATATCCTGTTGTTAGTGTATATGGCCTGTTGGAATTGAAGATAGATTCCACATTGTTGATGTAATAATAGGAAATAAATAGATTAGGACTCAAATAAATACTAGTGAATAGTATATGGATAATAAGTGTAATTTATTTATACTTAGCCAGATCACTAAGTATTAATAAGGTCATAGACTCCATTATGATGTAACAACCACAACCAGCTCATTTATATCAACTAGGCGAATACCCATGCATGCACGAAAAATTCTTAACGGCCGATAATTAACGATATGCGATATTGTGGTAAGTTTTTTGTGTAACGTTCAAAATAGAACGTGAAAAAGGTTAACAGTTATGTTTAAGACAAACAGGTCTTTTGGAATATTAGTTAAATTAATGGTACAGTAAACATGTCAAAAATAGTTTCCGAAAGAATGCATTTTTAATAATACGAAACCCCTTTCGGCCGGTATAAAACCAATTTGGAAAAAACAATGCTATTTGACCCGAACACTCTTGAGAATACCAGTGTACCCAATAAATTTTCATAAACAACATTAAAATAACAGTAGTTGATACTAAACAAGTTTTTTATACCCGCGCTTCGCTACGGCGCGTTTTGTATACATTGATACTTAGAAAAAAATGTATACCGAAAAGTATAATAACTGGATACCAATTAGCAAACAAACTTTTGTTAAATTATAAAATGTCTCATGATTAGATACAATTTTAGCACAAATACATACATAATTAAGATGCAACTTTCATCTCAGATTAGCATAATGTAATATTTGCCAATGTCTATTTTAGACTGAACGTGTACATAAGTCTCTGTGTCATGGCTGAATAAAGTACTAGTAAATTGTTCTCGTTGCATATGGCAATCAGCAATATGTGGTCTCATTGCAGCATCCACACCAAGCGATCTCAGGCCACCATCTGGAACACAAATTTTTACTGACGTAAAACATGTTTGTCCACCTTTCATTAGATAGTTATCAGGCTGCCTTTTTATGTGCTCACAAATTATTAATAAGAAAGCACACATGTATAAACAGAAGCAAAAGTTATAAACAAAAGTGAATTTTGTAAATAGATACTCATATAAAGAAAATGTAGATCTTAGAAAAAATTATTCACTTTGAGTTTCAAGATGTTTGATCACACACATTCGGTCTCGATAATCGAATGAATAAAGTATCAGCGGAATATTCTTTTCGCGGCCATTAGCAATATGTGGGTTGCAGCATCTACAACAAATGCTCTTGGGCCAACATCCAAAACTCGCCTTTTTACACATCGCTTACTAGAAATAAGGCATGTCTTTCCATCTTTTGTTACATAGTCTCGATAATTAAATTTTATATAATTAAATATCAAATGTGGCGTATTAACCCCCACATTCATCAAAAAAATGCAAAAAGGTTCTACTTAAGTTTCACCGATTGCAGAAAGGAAATAGAGAGAAAAATCTTATTTCGAATTAAAAGAAGGATTCAAAAAGTACTCACCACGCTCTAGCTTATAAGAGCAAAGTGAGAGGGCTATGAACATCAACTCCAATTTCGTCTTTAGCTTTGGCTAAATCGGCTGATGCTGAGGTTAGCTTCTGTGTGAACTCATTTAAAGCATTTGGTACTTGAGATGGGTCAAATTGATCAAGGGGAATAGCTTGTTCCAACGTTAATTGCTTGAATGTAGTCTAGTCACTCGCCTCGTCATCCTTGTTCCCTGCTTCAATAATATTAACATATACAATAGGTTAAAGTGGATTACATTGGGTTATAGATTGTACGATTCTGATGTATGTAACCATAATGTAATAACCACGCTGAAATTAAGCTCATATTCAAGGAATACTTAGAAAATGTTCAATCCATTCAGATTTTAGCTCATATGTACCTATTTGACTCGTTAGAAACAATGTATAACTCACCACTTCTAGCAGCCGTGTAGTTTGTTTAGGACAAAGGAAGAACTTTCATGAATCTGAGTTAATCAATCTCTCATCCAGCTCCAAACCTGTATAAGATCATCAATATATCAAAAACTAATTCTAAAACCAATCAAGTAACAGTCTTTTGACCTAGTAGTATTCAACTAAGATTAAGTTACGTAAAGCATAAACATGTGGTGTATAGTAGGTGATCTAATTTGAATTTATAAAAAGAATCTTTATTGAGAACTAATAAAAAAGTAAAGAGAATGTTGTAACTTACTTTGCTAACTAAATTGCAAGTAATGAAAACCAAAATCAGAAGGATCACGGGACGATAAAAGTGGTCATCTGCCTTCTTTGGAGTATTGTCGTAGTTTGGTGATATTATAACTTGCACTGAATCTAAGCTTCTTTCAGCCGTAACTTTAAGTAGTAACTTTGTTGATTTCGGACGCAACATATCCATCGAAGAAACATTAGAAACTAAATCTAAAATAGTTTTGGCTCTAAGCTTAATTTCTGCTTTCTGTTGCAGGTGGCCAAGGTTCCAGCTTGCATAGCCGCTTTCAAGCACTAGCCAAACAACATCTCTTTGATCGATACTCGTAACTACGAACTGCCACTTTGGTGATTTCTTCGTTGTAACTGCACAGGAAAGCAAACCAAAAAATGAACACATAATCAGAAAAAGAAAACACGTAAAGGAGTGTTTGGGATTGCTTATTAAGAGTGCATATATGCTTCCAAGTGCTTATATTACAGTAAAATGATTACACATGCCCCAAAACAAAAACGATTGACAAAACCAATTCATTACGCATATCCCAAAACTGCTACACTTCATTCAGCAGCTAAATAAGTTAAACCAAACACCCCTTTAATCCTACACACCTATATGCCATAAAAACAAAGATTTAAATAACTGTTCAAATTTAACCACACCTTACAGCATAATTTACAGACATGAAAACAATCACCATGGCCAATCATTACCTCGGTTTTCATGTGAATTCCTTCCAAGATCGTATCTCAAAAAGGTAAGAACCATCGGGATACCATTTGTTCCAGATGTATGTATCCATGTTAAAACATGCGTAAGAAATACAATCCAACATCAATGCAACTAAAGAAGATACAAACTTATCATGTCACTATAAGAAGAAACTTGCATCTTATTTCAATCGTAGCATAATACGAATTTAAGCATCTTATCACACAAATAACACCTATCCTCACAACTCTAACCATCTCCTCAATCACTACTATTAATGATCTGCAAGGTGACTCTATACTTCTCAAAAATTGCCATTTCATGAGTATCTTTTTGTTCATTTACTCCACCAAGCTCATAAGCTCACATTTTTCGTTACATAATCCTGTTTTGGTTCGGTATGCGTAATTGTACCTATTAGTTAAAGACTTTTGAGAATACACTTTCATTCAATCATTTTTGACATCCGATTACTGTAACATTTATCGAAAGAAAGATCGCCTAATAAGTTAATACCTGCAAACCCAAAAATCCTATTGTTTTGATAGCTCAAAAGGTTTTTCTCCACTCAGACCAACAACTTTTATAACGGTGGCTCGGCTAATTCAACTTAGTAAGTTATGATTCTTACGCATGTACGAAGTTAACATATAGTGAAGTATCACTTAAATGAACAAATCCTACTTCCACAAAACTAATATCGAAAAGCAGAACATGAACAAAGACACAAAAAACGCATTCATACATATATGCTGCTACGACTAAGCACGTGAAACTGACAAAATTTATGAGATCAAGAAATATGCAGTGATTTTTATATCAGAGCGGAATGACAATAA
>BQNB010050806.1:0-38316 GCA_026074375.1 Tanacetum coccineum | reverse complement strand
CAGCTTGAGAGACTGGCACGGGTTTTGTGGTGACTAAAATCAACTTAAGACACTAAAACACATGCAAGCAAATTAACAAAAGATAAAAAGCGGTCTAGCCAAATATAAGAAAACTGTATTAACCATTATTAATCCAATCGGAACGTTGGTTTGTTTATTTAGTGCAATGATTACTTATCTCGAGGCGGCATATCATTCTTAAGATTAAGGCGGTACTTCAGATCTTCATAATAATGGCTAATACCCGAAGGTATTAGCCTTCAAATGTCATAATCAATACAAGAGTAATAATTTATCCAAGGCAAACTAACCGAGTTAACGAATGATACAAAAAACTGAACGATTACAAAAGTATAGGAGATTACAAGTTGTTTCCTATAGAATTAATTACGTTGCAAGATCTCTTTTTCTCTTCTTCTCCTTTGAAAATCGACTTTTATGGTTTAGGTATCGAAAATATGATTTAACACACTTAAAACTCATTTTTTGAGTTTTCTATTTATAAGGTCTGGAAAAAGGTCAATACGGCGTATCGAAAGGCTTCGATACGGTATATTAGGGGTTTCTTGGGGTAGGGACCACGTTCGATATCTTCTAGAATATTTTATTTCCATAGCTTGAATACGACGTATTGGTCTTCCCTGGATACGGCATATTGATCTTGTTTTCTTCGTGGTCTTTTGTGAAGTACAGGTACAGCTATGCCGTATCTTCTTTGATGGATACGGCGTATTGGTTGTCAGAACATTAATCTTTAAATGTCTTCATTTAAGCTCCAGAATGCGTGCGTTTTTGCTAATCTTCACCAAGTACTTCATAATTACTGAAATTTTCAAATACAAACGATTAAGTAACAATTATTTACAATAATTATATAAAATGGGTTAGTTTCATGGGATAAATAATGCTATAAAAGTTACGTTATTTGATGTCATCAAATATCCCCCTACTTAAGTCCTACTTGTCCGCAAGTAGCCTTTTGAAGTTTATGAATATGTATCCCTAAGGATTTTTTCGTTAAGCATTTATTTGATCTATTACAATTACATAACCAAACACCTCACGAAATAGGAAGATGAAACACTCAAATCACTCAACTAATCTATGTGGTAACATGTAACTAATTCGCTCAATTGCTCGGTCGTAGTTCAAATTGCTCGGACCCGTAACGAGTATTCTATCAGAGGCCTGGTAGTAACCATCTTCACCACTAGAGACCTAATGATAACAATTTTTATAAAGTTGAAAATGGGTTTTTATATATAAAGGCTTAGGGTTGATCATTCTACAATCTTTCACCAAAAGTACCACACCAACAAGGCAGCTGAAGCACACATACATGCCGTAATGACAGAATAGACATGTGTGTTCGATCACATCCTCATTGCAGTTTAACCAAGGGTTAGGATGAAGAATATATAGGATATGGATTGTACTAACTTCCGATAGTAATAAACCAACAAGGCGCTGAATCATGCATATATGGCCGTAATGACGGAATAGACTGTAGTTCGATCACATCCTCATTCGCGTAAAACCCATGGTTAATGATTAGGAAAGGGAAATAAATTGTTGTTAAATAAAAATTACGAAACAAATAGATTAAGTCCAAACAGATAAGGCACAAGTTGTTAGACACTTTTTCCCGACCGTTACCATAAAAAACACACAACTATTTACAACGTCTTGATTATAGATAAAAAACAACAACCTGAGTTGGCGTTCCCGTAACGGTCAACTTCCCAATCATCCCATACTTTACATACTTTTACATGACAAGTGGCGATATATATCACTTTATACAAAACTTTACATCGTTGACTTATAGACGTATCAATGAATAATCGATCCTTCATATAATTCCTTCGGTCTAAGCTTTTGCCAAACGATTATCTTCAAACTTTTCTCTTTTTTTGTTGCGATTTTTCTAATTTTTTTGTTTTTTTCATATACTAACTACGAAACTCGGTGTAATTTCACCATCTTCACGATCATAATAACTCCGGATAATTCCTACGATAATTCTTTATTCTTTAGACGTACCAATAATTGTGTTGGTAGTAAAAATACATGAGTTTTGACTACTTTATACATTCCCATTTGCGATGTGCAAATTTCTTCCTAACCGTACCAAAGATAGAAAGTTGACACAAGACTCAGGAAATACATACTTTACACTTTAAGCAACTAGCAACTGATAAATGGACTTAATCTAACAGGGTAGGCTAACGTGTAACGAAACAAACAGTTGGTGTTATTCCTAAAGGATTGGCTCTATTGGTTTTTCTATGGGTATCTTACTCTTAAGATGAGAGTAAACAAATGGTTTATACGTGGATTTAACTAACCATTGTAGTTAGTTAATAAAACAACATATAAAGGCTTTTTGGGTGTAATCCTAGAAATTTACCAATTTAAACAAGTTACTCCATCTAAATCCATAGTACTCATTATTGTGGTCTCGAATAGATATACCAAGCCAAGTTCTAAAGTCTATAACATCACCGACACACTCATATTTTTATGGGATTTTGGTAAACAATTAGAAACGAATAAGGCTGAATCTTCACAATATCTAATAACGGTTTTGTATATAGGTTATGTAACTAGTAATTTCACAAAAGTATGATTGAAACAATTTTAAATTGAAGCATAATTAAGAATATTAATGTGAAAATTGGACAAGTAACGTTCTAATTCTCATCCCCCACTTAAATTATACAACGCCCTCATTGTATAAAAATAACATTAAAAACAGGAAATAAAAGAATTAGAACGAGAAACTCCATGATATTTGCTCGGTATGATTCTCCATGTTGACTTTATAAGCAAGAATGTGTGTTGTAAATGCTTCTGGATACCAACATGACTACAACATACAATAGATTCCAGATTATAGATACTCCACCAACGTTCTTGATTTCTTTTAGAAATGTCCTGATAAGATATAGGAAACACTAATGCAATTTTATCTCGATACTCAATGGTTAGAAAATAAAAAACAAAAATTATACAGGTAGTCGATACGCCGTATCCCAATAACCATGATACGCCATATTGAGACCTGTATAAAGTATCTAAATACAGGTCAGATTTCCAAATACGCTGTATCATATAATGAATATGCCGTATAGACAATTTGACAATAATTTTTAAAAATGCACAAAAATAAAGGACTGGATAACGTCCAGACATTAAATACGCCGTATGAGTGGGATTGGATACGCCGTATTGATGTTTGGGAAGACAGACTCGATAAAATAAATTAAAAACAGTCCGGGTTGTCTCCCGGGAAGCACTTTTATTTTTGTGAGAGTCTTTAAGTTAGACTCCCTTCAGCCTCACGTTACACCATTCTCGAACTCTATAACTTCATCATCCTCTTTGTCAATGTTACCTTCGTAATATTTCTTCAATCGTTGTCCATTGACTTTGAAGCTAAACCCGTTCCTGTCAATTATTTCTACAGCCCCATATGGATATACCCTTTTAACAATGTTCAGACCGCTCCATTTCGACTTAAGTTTTCCAGGGTACATATTCAGACGAGAATTATAAAGTAGCACTTTGTCGCCTACCTTAAAATCTTTATCACCACGAAGTCTAGAATCATGCCATTTCTTGGTCCGTTCTTTGTAAATTCTAGTATTCTCATAAGCACCATCTCTCAATTCGGCTAACTCATTAAGCTGCATAAGATGACTTTCGCTAGCAAGCGTTAAATCCATATTACATTGTTTTAATGCCCAATGTGCCTTATGCTCGATCTCTACGGGTAAATGGCATGCTTTCCCATAAACTAATCTAAAAGGTGTACACCCTGTCGGTGTTTTGTAGGCCGTCCTAAATGCCCACAATGCATCGTTAAGTTTTTCCGACCAATCTTTAGGATTGTACCCCACTGATCTCTCTAGGATACGCTTAATAGCCCTATTAGTAACTTCAGTTTGTCCATTAGATTGAGGGTGATATGCCATGGATAATTTGTGAGTCACACCATATCTTTGTAAAGCTTTTTCAAGCTGGGAATTACAAAAATGTGTCCCTCTATCACTAATCAAAGCTTTAGGAACTCCAAACCTAGCAAATAAACTTCTTAAAAACTTAACCACAACACGCGCATCATTCGTAGGTAATGCTTGAGCTTCGACCCATTTGGACACATAATCGACAGCTACTAATATGTATTTATTACCTCTAGATTGGGGAAATGGTCCCATAAAATCTAATCCCCAAACATCAAAGACTTCGCATACCTGAATGTTATTTTGAGGCATTTCGTTCCTTGAAGATATGTTTCCTGATCTTTGACATGCATCACATCGTCTTACGTACTCATTAGCACCCTTAAAGACACTAAGCCAATAAAATTCAGACCCGTAAACCTTCTTTGCGGTAACATAGCACTATGATGCCCACCAGTAGGTCCCGAATGACAATGTGCCAGAATTTTGAGGGTTTCACTTCCAGCCACACATCTTCTCATTATATTATTCGCGCACAGTTTAAATGCATAAGGTTCCTACCAGAAGTAAGTCTTGACTTGCGAGAAAAATCTCTTTCTTTTTTCAAAGGTCCAATTTGGGGGAACAACCTTTCCAACAATATAATTAACGAAATCCGTATACCATGGTTTATCGTTATTAGACTTGGATTTTAGCACCATTAATTGATCGTCGAAAAATTTATCAGCAATTTCCCTCTCAGTTAACGCCTCCATATGCGGATTTTGAAATCTAGATAAGTGATCCGCCTCTAAGTCTTCTGCTTCCTTAGGTTTCTCAAATACTTGACAAGGGGTAGTGAAACTCCTAGGGTCTTTTTCTTTTGATGGCAGTTCGTTGAGCAAGACGCATGAGCACCTTTCGTTCATTGTCTCCGTACAAGCTTCTTCAAGTCTGGATTTATCCGTCAGTAAACTCTTCAGATATTTAGCGTATTTTGGTATTTGCACTAGTGCTTCGATAAACGGAATATTAATATCGAGTTGTTTCAGATTCTCTAAAAAAATTCGTTGCAGTGCTTCTTCCTTTTCTTTTCTTACCCGGTTTGGGAAAGGAATAGATGATTGTTGTGGTTTTGCTAATGGTTGAGTATTCCTTTCAGGAATACTTGAAGATTTATTTTCCACACCATCATCATTCGGCTTTTCCTGCACATCTTGTTTAAATCTGGGAGGTTTGTTCTTGTTGATTCCAGTTTTATTAATTTCTTTACTACGGGTGGCTTCAGACGTCATCTTTCCTCCCCTAGTTGTCACTCCTTTGACTTTGTTTTTTAGAATCAAAACATTACTCACAACCTTTGACAATTCGTTTACCTTGATTTTCAGCTCACTCAATAAGTTGCTTCAATAATTTGCCTATTATCTTGTTTTTTAACAAAAGCACGATGGTTGTTCAAAAATTTCCTTTAATTAATATTTCCATCTCCTCATGTTCATGTCTACCTTCATCAATAAATTTAGCCAACATTTCTTCCATAGTTAACCTTCTTGTAGGGTAATTGAATGAGTAAGGAGTCTCCCCGAAAATGGTACCTAAAAAAAAGACATAATTCGAAGTAAAACTATTCTAGAAAACTAAACTAGAAAGCTAACTAAAACTGGCTGTTATTGTATTTGTTTTGTATCAGACAGTCGATACGTCGTATTCAGTAAACTGGATATGTCGTATCTATGTTTGATGTCGAATACGCTGTATTCAAAGAAAATAGATACACCGTATTTAGTATTCGACTCAGAAAGTTACAGCGAACCGTAACTATGCAGAAAACACACAAACACACAATATGCAAAATATACAATGCAGAAATCAAACACATAAAACAAACACACAAACATGCAAATTAATCTATACTAAACTAAACTAAACTAAAACACTAATAAATAAGAATTAAACAACTTTACTCCCTAGCAACGGCGCCAAAAACTTGATCGTGTCGTTGTGTAGGTGTTATTTATGTATCAAGTTTTACTATTTATTTTATGTTGACTATACCTAAAAACAACACTTTAACAGGCAGTGTACCCGGTCAGATGGAGTTTCATGGTAAGTAAGGTGTCGATCACTAAGAGCAAGAGTATTAATCCTAATTCTATCAGTATTTTAGTTATCTAAGTTAAACCTAAAACTAATGTAAAGGGGGGGGGGTTCAGCCTGAGAGACTGGCACAATTTTGTATATCTAACCTAAGGTTTTAATGACAATTAAAGCAATAAACACACACAAGAAGATAAACAAACGATAAAGGAACAGTCAAGAACTAATGTAAGAAAAACATATCAACCATGAATAATCTGATAAAACGTTGGTTTTTTATTAGTGCAATGATTGACTTATCTCGAAGGGCATATCATTCATAGACTTAGGCGGTACTTCTTCCTAAGACCTAGACACTCTAATTCTGTCACAATTAGACGCATTCGCATAAAGCAAGCATTCATTTGATTATCATTATCTATGAAAGATTAATAATGTGTAGCGCTTACTAAACCTAGCTCATTGAGACATTACTCACTTACTGCTTAACGGCTCTTTATATACTAGTAGTCCACTGTCCGAGTCCTTACCAATGGAATAAGAACGTACTCGTTGATACCAAGATCACCTTATGGCTCAACTAAGCTCACTAAACTAAAGGTAAGGATAGGTTAATATTTATGATCCTATGATTCTAGATATATAAATTGCAATATGAAGAGCTATCCCAGACTCTTAGCCTATGCCCAAACAACATCGAAGTTGCAACGCATTAAATATGTAGGACTAGACCCAGTTGAATGATAGGTCGCATACTTAAGCACGTAAACGAATATAAATTGATAAACATAAACAACAATCAACGATAAATTAAGCAATCAAGATAAACAAGCCAAACATTAGATCTTCATAAACATGGTTGATACCTAAAGGTATCAGCCGATAGTCATTGTAAAAATACACACGGTTTGATATATGAACAATTAAAATAAAGAAACCTTAATTGAACGCGTATTCGATTGCGCGAAGATTACAAGAGTTTTCCTGTAATCTTGAGGCTCTTTTGTGACCTTCTAGGCTCCTTTACTCGTCTCTTGGTCGACTTGGCAGTTTAGAGATTCACTTGCATACCTAAAACTGAGTTTAGGGTCATCTATATATAGAGACTGGTAGTCGGTTTGATACTTCGTATCGAGCGATGTGGGATACGGCGTATTGGAGTTTCTTAGAGTAAGGACCACGTTTGATATCTTCTAGAAGCTTTGTGTATAATAAATCTTGAATACGGCATATTGATTTTCCTGGATACGGCGTATTGGACTTAAATCCTCCGTGGTATCTAGTGAAGTATAGGCACGGGTACGCCATATCTTCCTGATGGATACGGCGTATTGAGGTAAAACTAGTTTCTTTTACATCGTTGACCAAAGTATCATATAGGTATATCGTTGATGTAGATACGACGTATTCTTCAAAGCCAGGCAATGGTCTTTTGATTCGTCAAAGTCTTGGATACGTTGTATAGGTCTAGAATAATACGGCGTATTGGTTGTCAGATCAGTAGAATTTCTCGAATTCTTCATTTAAGCTCCAAAATGTGTACCTTTTAGCATAACTTCACCAAGTACTCCATAATTACTACAATTCTCAAATATAAATTATTAAGTAACATTTCTTTGCAATAATTATACAAAATGGGTTAATAACATAGGATAAATGATCCTATAAAAGTTGTTATTTGATATCATCCAACATCAACAAAGGCCTAGCATTCAACTGGGTCTAAGTTAGCCTGAACGAGTGAGCTAGATACTGGGATAGCTCTCCATATCGTGTTTTATATTACTGGACCAATAGGATCACAAATAACGTTATGTCTTTGTCTTTAAATTAAGAGCTTAGTTGGACCGGTAGGTGACCCATAATGTTTCGACAAGTATGTTCTTGATTAATTGACAAAGATTTGAATAGTAGACTTACAGAATATAATATTCCGTTCAAATCTGTAAGTGGGTTAATGTCCCGTTGGGTCGGTTTATCAAGATCATCATGCTTTACTCCCTAGATAGATTATAATTTAAACAAAAAAGATGCTATTGCAAATACGTTAAATTGTGACAGGATTCAACTGTGTCTGGTCTTAGGTGATGTCGCTACGTCTTAAGATTGATATGTCGCTTCGAGGATCAAGTAATCATGTGCATAAATAAAAAACCCAACATTAAATCGGATTTACTATGGTAAGACGGTTTTATATTATTTGGTCTTGTACCGCTCTTTATCTTTTGATTGTTTTCTTGCCATTGTTTAGTGTTTAGAATGATTATTGTCACACAATCAAAACCTGTGCCAGTCTCTCAGGCTGAAAACCCGCCAATCCTATTAGAAAACATATATAGCATAGGTTTAAAAAGTAATTAGAATTAACTTAAGTAGAGTAATTAAAATACTGATAGATTATAAGGTTAACGACCTCGCTCTTAGTGTTTGACGCCCTAATTACCATGAAACTCCACCCGATCGGGTACATTGCCCGTTAAAGTGTTGTTTTAGGATAAGTCGGCTAAATATAAATTTAAAACTTGGTAATCAATAAATTGACCCTACACGACAGCACATCAAGTTTTTGGCGCCGCTTCCAGGGAGTGAAAAAGTTTAACCTTTAATTTTATTAGTATTTCTAACCATTAGTTTAAAATAATTTAATTAGTGTAATTTAATTAATTTAATTGTGTGTTTAAATTCTTGCATTATTTAATTGTTTTCTAAGTATTCTGTTCTGACAAATCAACAGATTCGCCGTATCCACCAGTTGGATACGACGTATCGACCTTTCCACTCAGAACAGCGTATTGATCTACAGTCTAAACAACGTATCTGTTCTTCCAAACAATACGACGTATTCTGTATAATTAATACGGCGTACTGACCTTCAGCTGACAATACGGCGTATTTAAATTAATTGAATACGCCGTATTGATCATCTGATACAGAACTAAATTCGATTTCCGTGTTTAATTTTTTGTATTCTTTCCAAAGAGCCTATCCTACTGATTTATTATCCTCTGTTTCAGGTGATGCATGACAAGAAATTCCACTAAGGAACTAATTACACCTTTTGAAAACCTGAAAAGTGTATTTCGTTTAAAAAGGAGGTTTTTCAAGACACCTGGTCTTGTGGAGTCGAGTTCACAAGAGCTCGATTTATTTTTTGAAATTGAAGAACATTCAGAAGAAGAGACTACAGAAATTATGACTAAAACATGGAGCAATACATGAGCAAGACCCGTGGAAACTATGGGTCAGGAGTTGTTAGGCCTAAGATTAATGACAAAACTCATTTCGAATTAAAAGGGAAATATCTCAAGGAACTTCATGAAAATACTTTCAGCGGTTCAGAACATGAAGACGCAAACGAACACATTGAAAAAGTCCTTGAGATCATTGACTTATTTCATATTCTCGAGGTAACTCAAGATCAAGTAATGCTTCGAATTTTCCCCATGTCCTTAACTGGAGCCGCAAGTCGTTGGCTCAGGAACGAACCATCAGGTTCGATTACAAACTGGGAAACCCTAAAAACAATGTTTTTGAACAAGTACTGCCCACTTGCTCATACTGCAAAGAAAATAGAGGAGATTAACAATTTTTAGCAAGAATCGGATGAAAGTCTCTTTCGAGCTTGGGAAAGATTTTAGGAATTTTTGATGAAATGTACCCAGCATTATTTAACTGATATGCAGGAAGTTATCTTGTTCTATAATGGGCTCAATGTTCCCACTAGACAGATCCTTGACTCTAAAGGTGCCATTCCCACTAAAACTGTTGCAGATGCAAAGATATCCATCCAAGAAATGGCTGAATACTCTCAGAAATGGCATAATGGAACATCCTTAAAAGCCAGAAGTACTGAAACTTTTGATGGACTAGCTGTTATTCAAGTCCAGCTCAACAACCTCAAGAGAGAAATTAAGAAAGTCAACGAGAAAGTATACGCTGCTTAGGTCGGATGATTACTATTGCAAAAGGACCACATACACAAAGGACTGTCAATAATAGGATCGATGGGAAATAATCTTTGAAGAGGCTTATTACACACAGTTTATAGCATCCTATCAACTGCAGGACAGTATAGAGCAGCATGTCCAGGTTTCTACCAACTCAACAACAGAAATTCTTCGTACCCTGATCGAAGACAAACATTGGAAAAATCACTGACCAAATTCATAGTTGAGTCAGCAAAGAGATACGAAGAGAACTCGAACATAATCAAGGAGATTCGAGCTTCTACCGATGCATCTATAAGAAATCAAGGAGCATCGATTAAGACTTTGAAAATTCAAATTGGTCAAATGAGCAAGGTTTTACAAGAAAGAGGAATTAGAGGTCTGCCCGGCTCAATAGAACCAAACCCAAGGGACCACGTAAAATTGATGTCAACCTCTAAAGCTGATTCATCTTAGATACGCCGTATGAGATGCAGTCCATACGCCGTATCAGGCTCATAGCGCAGAAGCATATTTTCTAAAACAGTTCCCTTCCTAAGGTGACTATAAAACTACTGTTGTGACAATTGGAGAGAGGCACAAGATGTGAAGATTCTGGAAACTTATGATCACACCTTGCCTCAGAAAGAAAAAGACCCATGGAGCTTTACTTTACCTTATTTTATTCATAATGTTTGTTTTGATAAAGCCTTTGTTGACCTAGGAGCAAGTGTGAGTGTTATGCCATTTTCTACCTATACCAACCTTGGTCTAGGAATTTTATCTCACACTAGGTTGACCATTGAACTGGCTGACAGAATAATAAAACAACCAAGGGGTATTGCTAAAAACGTGCTAGTAAGGATTGACAAATTTATTTTCCCCATAGACTTTATCATCTTGGACATACCCGAGGATGACGATGTCCCTTTGATCCTCGGTCGACCATTTTTGTCTACTGCCCATTCCAAGATTGATGTTTACAAAAGAAAATTTACTCTGAGGACCGGGGAAGAAAAACTTGTTTTTAAAGTATCAAGTCAGCTACTAGCTTAATCAGGAGGGTCTTTATGTTAAAAGATCTTGATTTAAAAACAAATCTTATAGGAGAGGATAACGAGTCATTCGACCCACTTTATGGTAACTACATTAAATTAAATGATTTGGACACACCTCTAGAACCCGAAACGAATCAAGATGTTGATTTTGAGCCAACTATTGTCAATAAAACTCATAAGTTTAAACTAGTTTTTAAGTTATTGTTAGATAATAATATAGTTTTTCTTGCCACAATGAGTTAGTAATAATGTAATCTAACTTCCGTCCCTTCATTGTCCGTAATTTTAGTACCAAAAGCTTTTATTATTCTTATTAAGACAAGGACGATTATAAAAGGGAAGATGTCATCCCGGGGCTTTGTTAGATTACCTATTTTCGTTGGAAAAATTTTTCTAATTCTTACGGTTTTATCATAGTTGACGATGATGATATGTAAAAGTGATGTTGCGAGCGGCATGCCATTTTGCTCGAATAGTGTCATGCCAATATGTTATGAAGAATTCGGTCACGGGACAGTGCGAGCAATAGATGAAAGAATGAAGAGTGTGGGAAGAAAAAGATCAATCTAAATGACTAGTAAAACAAAAGTGCTTCCGAGGAGAAACCCGAGTTGTTTTAAATTGTTTAAATTGTTTGCACGAGTCTGTCTTCCCAGACACTCCATACGGCGTATCAAACCCCTCTGGATACGGCGTATGGATGTGTCTGGACGTTATCAGTCTGTAATTTACTTTCCAATACCTTTAAAACTATTTAATTAAGTTTAGAGGAACCATACGGCGTATCCTAGGGTTTAGGATACGGCGTATTGATCCCTGTACAGTTGTGTGTTTAATGTTTTTCTGCATTGTAACCATTGTATAACCGAGATAGGAATTGCACTTTTGTCTTCTAAACTTTCATGCAGGACCTTGCTATGAGGAAAATCGACGATATGGTATATTCTAAAAAAGACGTGTGTTGAACTCGTAGAGCTTTGATGCTCTGTCAAACCACTTTTGCTCTACTACTTTCTTTTTTTTTTCTTTTTTTTTTTTTTTTTTTTTTTTTTTTTTTTTTTTGGTTTTTTTTTTTTTTTATCGTGTGTTAAGAATCTCAAAATTGGAGAATCATCCCGAGCAACATATCAGGGGAGTTCCTCGTTCTAATTCTATTTCTCATTTTCTTTAATTGTTTTATCTATACAACGAGGTCGTTGTATAATCTAAGTGGGGGGATGGAGAATTAGAACGCCTACTTGTCCTTTCTTTTACAAATAATATGCTATATGCTTAAATTATGGCAAAGTAAAAAAAATTCTAGCATACCTTTTGTAAAAATTACTAGTTACATGACCTTGCGCACTATAACCCTTAATGCCAAATTGTGAGAATTAAGCATATTCCGTTTCCAAACATTTACTAAAAATTCCACAAAAATATGAGTGTGCTTGGCTTGGTATATCACTCGAGACCACAACGATGAGTACTATGGATTTAGATGGAGAAACATTTACAGGTAAATTTCTAGGAATACACCAAAAAGCCTAAATATTATAAAATTAACTAACTACACTGGTTGGTTAAATCCTATGTAACCCTTTGCTTGCTCTCACTTTAAGAGTAAGATCCCCTAGAAAAACCTGTTGAGCCATTCCTATCTTTTTCACACCATATATCTATTTCGTTACACCTTTACCTCTTAGTCTACCATGTTAGATTAGCCTACTTATCAATGGTTGCTAGTTGCTTTTGTGTAAAGTTTTGTATTTCCTGTGTCAAAGTGAAATTTTCTATCTCTGTTATGGTCAGGAAATTGCACAATGCAATGGGAAAATATGTAGCTCGTGTATTTTGCTACTTTCGTGATTATGTATCATGTCCGAAGATGAAGTGTTAAAAGAAAAATTATCCGGAAAAATTATGATTGTGAAGACGGTGAAATTGCACCGATGATTATGTTATGAAAAAAATAAAAAAATAGAAAATTCTTTAAAAAAGAGAAGGAAGATTGATAGTCGGTTCGCTAAACTTAAACCAATGAAATACTTGGAAAAATCGATTATTCGTTGATATGTGACGATCTATAGTTTTGTATTAAGTGGCCGATATCACCACTTTTGTAAAAGTATGTAAATTTGGGATGTTCGGGAAGTTGACCGTTATGGGAATGCCAACTTAGGTTGTCTTTGTCATTTCTATGATCGAGGCGTTTGTATATATTTCGTGTCTTTATCATGGAACGGTCGGGAAAAGTTACTAGCAACTACCTTATTTGTTTAAGCTTGATATATTTGTTTTGTAAATTTTATTTAACAACAATTTACTTCCCATTCCTAGCAATTAACCTTAGGTTTTACTCAAACGAGGTCAGGATTGAGTCATGCATGTCTATTCCGTCGTTACGGCTATGTATTCGTGATTTAGCCTCCTTGTTGGTTTATTACTTATGGTGAAAACTAGAAGATCCCTACCCTATATCATTCTTCATCCTAACCCTTGGTTAAACTCGAATGAGGATGTGATCGAACACACATGTCTATTCCGTCGTTACGGCCGTGTATGTGTGCTTCAGCTGCCTTGTTGGTGTGGTACTATCGGTGAAAGATTGTTAGAATGATCCACCTTAGCCTTATAATAAAAACCCAATTTACCTTTTAACCTGTTTTTCCTTAGATCTAGTGGTGGTGATGTGTATCCTTGTCAAGCTTATGATACGAAGCTAATCACGACCGAGCAAAAGAGCGTACCAATTAAATGTTACACCCTAGATTAGTTGAGTGATTTGAGTGTTTTCATTTCATATTTGTGTGGTGCTTGGCTCTGTACAGTAATTAAATTAAAAGAAGAGCTTAGACGGAAAGTCCTTGATTCGGTTGGTTACTTTTCAAATATTATTCTAGAAGTCTACTTGAGGACAAGTAGGATTCAAGTTGGGGGGGAGGGTATTTAATGACATCAAATAACATCACATTTATACTATCATTTATCCCGAATAAGTTACCCACTTTTATATAATTATTGCAACGATTCAGTCTTAATTGCTAAAAGTGTTATTGCAGTACATTGAGGAGTAATTTTGTGATGACATGCTAAAAGGCGCATATTTTGGAGCTAAAACGAAGATATTTGAAGATTGCTGATTTCTGACCAATACGTCGTATCCAGAAAAGTGATACGGCGTATCAGCACTAAAGTCATCACAAGAAAATGCGTACAACAATTCCCAATTTCGGGTATTCACTTATTTTTTTTTTTTTGCCATACACGTATCTTGTTGGATAGTCATTCAATGATACGGATGATTTTATATCTATTGGGATATGAATATTATTATTGGGTTATTAACTTTGCGCGCAATCCAAGGGAAACACCCCAGTACGCCGTATTGGCCTAGCTCAATACGGCGTATCCAGCTTTTTTCAGGGACTATAAATAGAAGACTCAAAAACGAGTTTTCGGTGTGCAAAATCATATTCTTCATACTTAGATCATAATAGATGATTTTCTAAAGAAAAAGAAGTGCAACAAAGGTCTAAGCACGATATGTTTCCAAAGAAGACACCGTGTAATTCCTATACTCTTGTAATAATTTAATTTTTGGTATCGTTTGGTAAAACGTTTAGTTTACCTTGGTTATTTGATCACGCTTGTATAATTACAATAATTATGGGCTAATATTGTGACAACCATGACTTGAGCAGGTTAGTCAAACCGTTAGTGTTGACTTATGTGTCTGTTGCAAAGTATGGTTTATGTGATTCTATGTGTTTATATGTGTTTTTATGTGTTTATGAGGTATTGGTAATCAATCTATTGAGTGTGATCATCTCAATGAGATTAGAATGATGGGGAAATTTGTTGAGTTCATTTCGTTCATTTTTAATGACAAAGAAATGATTGTTGATAATTGAGCGTTTGCAAGTTAATTGTGTAAGTAAATATATACGTATACGTATTTTGTGTTAGTTATCTAAGATAGGTTTAGCGTTTAAGTGTTAGATTAAGAAAATGGAAAATTTCTATTTTTAGAAAGTTAGGTTGGAAATGAATAGTTATTTTTAGAAAGGTAGTAAACTGCGTTTATGCAAAAAGGTATAGTCAAATTAATTAAGGTTTTTATAAAAACTTAAGGTTTTAATTGTAAATATAAATATATATATATATATATATATATATATATATAATTATTTTCGGCCGAGTTTAGGGATAAAGAGGAAAAGAAAAAAAAGGGAAATCCTAATCCTAATCTAAAACCTAATTAGACTTAAACTATAATTCTACCTAGATGCCTATATATACTAAACCTAGAATCCCTAACCCTCCCCATACCCTAGTCGACCGGCCATAGAAAAAAAAAGAAGAGAGAAGACGATTTTTTTTGGTTTCACTTTAAGGTACGATTCGATCTTTTAATTATAGTTTGTTTTGAATGCAAGTAACTTAGTTATGATGGATTAAGGTTTAAAATTTAGCTTTATAAATTAGGGTTCGTAATATTCAGAAAATTTATGATATAATAATGTTAGTTTAAGCATTAGATTAATTAAATTAGCGATATGATCATGTGTTAGGGCTTAGATCACCCAAACTAGTTATAAAGTTCACTGCAAAATTTTAGTCAGACTTGTAGAGGCCATAACTCGGTCATAAAAGATCAAATAAATAATTTACAACATACTAGAGATAACCTCAGAGAGTCTACTTTCTAGAAAAGTCGGCCTCATAAGTTTTTATGGTCGGGAAGTGGTTCAAATGGTCATTACAAAATCAATGTGTAAAACAGTGACGAATTTCAGTTTTAGTTTTGATTTTTCTAAAAATACTTAGACACGGAGTTAGAGGCTCTAAGTCACGTGGAAGTTATTTCATATATTGTGTGTGACCTCTGAATTTTGTATAAGGTCATAGTGGGGTCTAAATTAGGTAATTAATGCCATACTTTTAGAAGGTCAAATTCTGGACAAATTTAAAATACTTTGGATTAATGAATTTCTAAGGGGTATTTATAAAAGGGTAGTGACTTTGGGAGAGCTATGAGAGGTTCATATGACATATATGTAGCATGATGAATTTTGGTTTGAATTATGGGAGTGTTTAAGTGGTGCGTTTAGGGCGCGCAAGTAAGAGTAAAATTTTGCTTAAAACCAGAAAGTTTAAGGAATAACATTTAAGTATAAATGAAATATGTAAGAAGGGGTAAAGGTCTTAAATGATGATAGGACTATGATAGATAGCCTAGGTATCATTCATAGTTGAGGTTACATCATACTGGGTTGAATTCCTAATTGATGGTAGCTAATAATGTGTTTAATTGTTTAGATTGTTCGTGAGATTTTGTGAAGTTTTGATTGGATCTTTTTGGAAGCTAAGCATCAGGCGAGTTTCATAGCCCATTTTTCATATGTTTTATTGGGGTGAAAATGATGCTATGTATTAAACTGTTTTAGTTGATGTGATTATTTGCTACGTGTTATGGTTTCGTAAATAGTTTGGTTGGGAGTGGTCTTTACTACTCAACTCAAACCAACTGAAGGGTTGAAATAATACCTACTGAATTGTGTGGAAATGCTCCATGGCTTAGTGATTAATTGGAGTAGTTTGTGATGTGATTAGTTCGGTTGGGAGTGGTCTTTACTACTCAATCAAATTAACTGAAGGGTTGAAATAATACTCAATGATGTGTTGGTCCAGGCCTAAGTATAAGTTCCAGCTGGTAGACTTTTAGGTGCGTAAGTGACATATGGATCGGGGGTAACGTTCCTACCTAGTTGTTGAAGTGGATCGGGGGTAACGTTCCTACCTAGTTGTTGAAGTGGATCGGGGGTAACGTTCCTACCTAGTTGTTGTAATGAATCGGGGGTAACGTTCCTACCTAGTTGCATAATGTCCTAATATTGTTCATGATAATCGTAGTATTTGGTTTTTGAAGTTTATAAGTAGTCTTAAACGCTATGAACTCCTCCCCAACCATTGGTTGACGTTTTAAGCATCATTTTAGGTTTGTGAAGTTATGAGGATTCTTAGATAGTGAGAAGTGGCTAGAAAGAGACCTTAAAGATTATCTTGAAGTTATATGTGATGTTTAGCATTGTATGGATATTGTTTCATGTCTCTTATTGACGAAACTCCTTTCAAATCAATAAAGACGCCTTTTATGTTTTTGCTTAGTATGGGTATTGTTATGACACTTTGACAGCCTCTATATAGACACATTTTTTGTAAGATATCCATTCTGTTTACAGCCCGCATTTTCCTTGGTGGGGGTTACAATTTTAGCACAGGAATACACCATGTTTTAATATATTTATCTTTGTAACAAGTAAAAGCAATTGAACCATATATTCTGTCATAAGTTTCTTTTAACTCATTTCACACATTAGCAGCATTATCAGAACATACATGACCCAAAAATACACATCTTGAGATAAAGAACTTAGAATCTAATTAAGCACAATAGCATTACATCTATCCCACTAGTCAAGTAAAGGAGCACTACCAAGATAATCATTTCTGTTACAAGTATCATTGACAAATCCCAATTTATGTTTAACTTGTAAAGCTAATTTCAAGGCACTAGCCCAGATTCTATAATTCTCAACACCAGTTAATTTCACAGTCTCAATAGAAACATAATTAGAATCATTTGCATGAAGATGGAAAGGATTCCCTTGATCCAAATATCCAATTATAATAGCATAATGAAGAACAGAAATAAGCACAAACAAGAGATAAACAAGAAACCAAGAAACACAACAGATAATCAAGAAACAAACAAAAACAAACAAATAGATAACAAGATCAAACAAACAATCAACAATTAAACAGAAGCAATAACAACTTAGCAGGTAATCAACCAGAACAACAACCACAAAAAACAAAGAAACCACCAATAAACCAAAAACTCAGCCTCGAAACGCAACTCCACAAATCACATACTAGCATCCTCTTAGCATCTAAACACACTATCACCCTAAAAAAACTTTACCCCAAGATTGCACGAATACCAACTATTTTGATTAAGAAGACCAGGCACGTATTCACGCCACTCAGAGGGTGCGGATCAAAATTAGTCACTCTGTTTGCAGCAAAAATACTCAAATATTATTAAATCTTAAAAGAAGAAACAATTACTTACAGTGCAATACCAAAAAGCAGCGAAATAACCAACCTACTATAGATTCACTTAGTCTAGAGTGCAATTGACAAGATCAAGAAACCCCTAAATTGAAAATTAGGGTTCCACAAGATCAACCAATTAAACTAGTTAATCAATCATTAACACCACAAGAACCTTAATCAGTCAGCAGAGAATCAAACCCCTAAAAATTATTTTCAAGATAAATCCCTAAATCTAACAACCTTTAAGAAACCTTAAGAATCACCAGTAAGAGCATAAGAAACCAACCTAGAGTTCTGATACCATGTTAAAATGATACTAACAACTAATATTTTAAAATCACCCAGCCAACCTCCCCACGGTAATCTTATTCTTTTATTACAGCAATAAACACAGAAGATAAGTCCTTAATCGAGTTCTTGTCCAACAGATTACAAAGAAACTTGATAGTCCCCAAATGGATGCTATCAGAAACAATACAAAATTCACACTTACAAACCCAGAACCTAACAACTCTAAACAACTTATCAAGATGATCACATTATAAAACCAACAACTAAACTTGATATAAAAACGAGAGAGATAGAGAGTTTGTAGGTGAAAACAAGTGTTGAATAAAACCCTAGTTGCATCTCTTTGCTTATATAGATGAAACTTTCACTTCTAACCCTGCAAAATAATAAACACTACAAACATAATTGAAACATTAAGTTAGTATAAAAAGTTACATAAAGAACCCTAAAGCTTCATAAGATTGTCACATAAGAATATAACTTTTCAACAAAACAATCTAACGAATTTTCTACTAATTAGATGAAAGGTGTATAACTATCGCCAAGTTGATCTAGTGTCAAGCATCTTTATATTCTCGCGAAACTACTCGACTTCTTCGAATGTGGCCCCTTATACATCAAATAATTTGATCCTGCTGTGAAGATATCAAAATATAAGTCAAACTACACTCAGTACACATTTGATTGTGGCAAAGTAAATGGTCGGATAACAATTATTAAAAAAAGATAACTCAGTTAAACCGGGTGAGTAATATTCAAAATAAAAGAATCTACATCTACCTGCGAATAACCTGAACATAGAAAAACTTTTTTGCTTAAAACGTATTTGAGATCACTTATTTTTTCTGCTTGTGTGCTTTTCTTTTACGCAAAAAATAATTTCTCATTCAAATACTGATTGTTTTTCTGTTTTTTCAACACTAAGCAGTTTACTCTTATATTAAAACTAAAGGCAGCTTATTTTTGTATGTTATTGATATCAAATTAAAAAAAAATACACTTATGTTAAAAGGTAAATTGCAAATTATGTCCTTAAAGTTGTCGATTTTTGCAAAATCGCCCGTGATAGAAACTTATTTCTAATTGTATCCTTCTATCCTACGTGGCATTGCAAAATTACCCACGAACTTTTTCCCTAACTAATATCCAGTATGTACCTCACGTGCCCTGCACGTGAAGGTCATTTCTGTCATTTCTTATCTTCCCGACAACTATAAACTTACACATGGAAACTCTTTAATTTAGGACTAAATTTTGCAACGCAATCTCATTTAATTACACTATTTGATTCATGTTTCTTTAGATTGTTTCAAATTCAAGATGTTGTATTTAACCCTATTCCTTAAACCACATAACTCTCTCATTCCTAACAAATTAACAAAATTATACTCCATCCATTCTTATAGTTATACATACAATGGCAACCCTAAATGCACCTAGACCATTTATTTTGTGGTTACAGATGGTAGAGGGTTCAAACTCTAATCACATGAAAGACAGATGCGGGTTCATTTTGAGATAGAAAGGGTTGTTAATTGTACAGATGCACGGAGAATTATGAAGGCATAATTGCGAAAAGTGGAGGAGCGCATGAAACCAACAAGCTGCCTTGATTAGAGGAGGTGATAACGGTAATTTTATACATATTTTTATATGCGTTATATGTGCTTTTATATATATTTATTGGTTAATTAATGAACTTTTGATACTTAATAGATTATATTTGATATTGTAGGTTCATGTGACATGCCGTGGAAGAAAACGAAAGAACACACGAAGATATGGAGCTTAAACAAAGAAATAACTCAAGTTTAAGATCTCCCGACACCTGTCCATTGTTTTAGCCATAAATTGAGCTTACAAACTCTGTTTGACACGATTCAACTGGCCACAAAACAAGGAAAGAGTTATCAACAACTTTCATTTTCATGTCAAAAGTTGAAAATGACCCGAAGTACACCTGTTTTGCCAATAAGTGTGGCGCACTTTTAAGTACGGCGGTTTTATTAGTTTGTGTGCCGCACTTCGTGTCTATAACAGCTCAAGAGCATTTATTTGACTCCTATTTACTCCACAACCGATCATATTGCCTTGGCTTGGCCCCCAAGTGTTGGAAAAGGTTATAAATACCCCATTTGTGCAAGGGAAAAGATATAAATGGGGGGGGGGGGGGGTATTTGGTGGTGGTATCCATAATTGGAGAAAAGGAGAACTAAGTGAGGTTAATGGTTCACTATATACTAATGAACCTTTATATTGGAGTACATCAGTATCACCACTACTACTATAACCACGAAATCTCAAAGTTCTAACACCATATCTAGACCACATACCATCCATTTCCAGAACCTAAACATATCCCACTTTGATTCTTAGATGATTCACACCAAATCCTCCTAAGATCACTACCATAAACCTTGTTACCAAACACTCTATTTGGTGACACGTTACGGATTTCCAAAAGTTACGTAACATATTTAGGGTTATCTCAGTAGCCTTTGGTTGTTGATTGATCATGAAATTATTAGTTTTGGGTTGATTAGTCGATAAACTGGTCTTGGTTCTTTATCTTTGTATTACTTGCATAAACGGATATGGTACTTTTCATTACTGATAATATTGAATATGTTGTTGAGTTTATTTATGTTTGTGATGTTGGTTATTTGGTTATGATACGGACGTGTATCGCTTACTTGGATGATATTAGTATGACTTGTGAATTTGTATGCTTATGGATTCGATGTTACTTTTACTTGGATCATTATTTATCTTTTGATTTGTCATTGCAATAGAAGTAGGTTGAAAGGCTCTATTGTCTTGATGAATTTCGCATTGTTTATCTATAATAATTCGGTGCTAATCTTGTAAGAATTTATTAGTAAATCTATAAATAACCTAAGTTAAAATAATGTTTAAGACCCTTTATTATGTTGACCGACCGGGTTAGGAGGAATTCATATGTGTGCATATTTGATATAAACCATCCTTAATGCGCTCATGATGATGTAGTATATAGGCCGAAAGAATCCTATGTCATTATTGGTAGATATGCTTGTTGTGGTAATTACCCGTTATTCATGACTTGCATGATTTGTTTATATAAAGTCTTGCTCTATCTCTATGTATTATGTTATGTGGATCATGCCTTGTTTATTGCTTACTTAATACACATGTTTGGCTATTTGATCCATGACAATCAATTAGATTTGTTACTTGATAAACAATCTGTGAATTGTTACAAATCATGTGGATCGACCTGGACTTACCTAGGTTATACTATACACGAAAGGGTATACTTGCCCTTGTTGTGTTTTTAGTCAATTAACCAGTATTTCTAGTATTATAAAATAAAGCTTGTAAAAAACACATCAACGATTTTGCGCCGTTGTCGGATTTTTTAAGTTTTTCTCAGTTGTTTACTAGTACTTGTGGCATGTTTCGTGTGTTCGTGTGTTTAAATCCCATGAAATCTCTTAAAATTGTTTTCTGTTGTTGCAAGTGCGTCGCACTTCTAATGAAGTGCGCCGTAATTTTCCTCGTTTCTCTTGTTATTTTGTAGTCGAATCCTGCATGTACCCGTTTCACATTAAAACCGTCGCACTGTGTCCCCTTTAATCATCGTTTCAATCCTCGTGGCTGATAAGCCAATGGTGACACAAATCACAAAAATTCTATCTCGGGTATGTGATCAGATTGAAATTATGTTTTATATGGAGTTCATACGCCTTGTAAAATTTGTACGTATTTTAGTTATATTCGAATGAAAAACCCAAAGAATTTTATTTTTTGCTTTAATTTGATTTACGGCATAATCCTGTTAATATACACAAATTATGCAATATTTTTTGTTTTAGTTGATATTCTTGCATTGCATCTGCAAAATAAATTTATGAAAAGTTAAGCAGAAGTACCACACACTTCTGTCGAAGGTGCGCCTCACGTGCACCTGCATTACAAAAAAAATCAGTTTTGTATAAAAATAAACCTGTTGCTTTTTTTTAATCTTATGTTATTAATATTCAGAATGGTTTATATATGTTTCTTGCGTCTTAGCTATATGTAGTTCAGTGTAACTTTATATAAATCAAAAAGAATAATAAAATGTTTTTTAATGTATAAAAATTGTTTAGTTTTTGTAACCGCATATAGTGTTTTCCAAGTTTTGTGTGCTAGTCTTATGTGTTTGTATTGTCATGTTTAGTTTGTTTAGTTATTTTTTTTATAAAAATCTCATACAGAAGTACGACGCACATGTTCCATTGTGCGCAGCACTTTTGGTCCTGAGAAACAAAAATATTTTCTTTTTCTCTTGATCATTTAGATTATTTTTTTCTCATGTTTGTTTGTTTAGTGATTGCATATAGTTTGCATTTGTTTGGATTGCTTGTTTATGTATGCTCGTTTCCATGTTTGTGTAATATGTTAAAACTATAAAATCTGAAGAAGTTTTCTTATTTATATTTCAGTGAATACGCTTATGTGTTATGTGTTATATTTATGTGTTTGCATCTTTGCTTGATTGTACGTTTATAAGTATCACCACATTAAAAAATAGTTAAAAAATTATAAAACATAAAAAGATTTTCTTGTTTCTTTTTTGTTTATTTGTGTGTACATAGTTGTCTGTGTTTATAACTGTATTTGTATATGTGTTGTTAACAAATAAAGTGTGAAAAATTACAAAAATATATTTTCTGTCATAATAAAACCGCCACACACGTGTTTATGTGCGACGCACTTTTTAAATTTTTACCGCGCTCATCTTTTGAATATTTGAAAATTATTAAAAATTAGCTTATAAGAACGTCGCACTTTCTTTTAAGTGCGACGCACTTCTGGTCTACAAAAGAAAAAAAAAGAAAAATAAAATAATTTTGCTATTGTATGTTTGATTTGTGTCTGTTATAACAATTAAAAAAAACTCAAAAAAATATTTGTTTTCTTCTTTGTATGTGATTTTCTTTGTTATTCGTTATAAGTTTTCGTACCGTATATAATAAGTGCATGCTCGATTAATGTATGTCGTAAAATTAAAATCCAAAAAGATTTTCTTTTTGCCTTAATTTTTGCTTTGGTATGTGATTTGAACGTTTGAATACCAGTAATTATATTTTTCTTCTTATATTATTTTTCATTTCGTCATGTTTTGTGTGTGCTTGTTTTAGTAAATTGTGTATAAATAAAAAAATTAGAAGAGAAAAATAAAAAAATATATAAACGAAAAACTTTGTAGTTTCATAAGTTTGACGCGCATAAGGAATTTGTGCTTTTTACTTGATTTCTGTAATATAAAAATTATTTTGAACTTTGTGGGTGTGTTCGTTGGAAACCCTCACAAGACTATAACTCGCCCACTCGGGATGCCGAGGGGTTTAAAGGCTTGTTGTATACACTAAATGCAATCTTGGTGCCTACGAAAGTGTGCTTTAGTATGTTACGGGTTTTGTAGTTGTATCTATTTTGCAGATTAAATAAATAGGTGGAGCTTGGATTGGTTGTTGACATTTTATGTTAGATCTAAAGAATCATTGATCCAGGGGTCGGGGAGATTCAAACCATGTGATAGCCATGTTTAAAGAGAGAGAGCAGTGAGAGAATAAATGTGTAAAATAAATATCAAAATGTGAAAGTTACAAGAGTCTCAACCCCTCTCTGGAAGTCATGGAGAGGTATTTATAATCCATAGTTACGCTTCTAAACTATATAACATTGCCTATTCTAGTCCCTCCGTATGTGACTATGATAAACATGGTAATCTGTAATGTCATCACATAAAATAAATTCCTAACAATCTTCCCTCATGGGACGATATACGAAATTACTTACAATATTTTCCTAACAAGTACATATTGAATAAGAACAATAACTTCCATGAAGCTTCTAATGCTGATGATGTCTTTTGTGGTCTTTAACTTCAAGTCTGCACTCCAACATAAATCATCTTTGTAGTACCTTGTAGGAGAAATACAGTAATAAGCATGAACTAGGTAACCCATACACTTCTGGTTAAAGAGAAGCTTCTGAATCAACTTCCCCCTAATTCATGCCACATATTCTTCTTTTAAAAGCATTCATAGCTTCCCCCCGAACCAACAATCCTCTCTAGATCAGCTTCAAAGCTTTCTTTCAAGCTTAGAATAATTAAGTGCACAGCGGAATTTGTAGAATACTCATATCGAATATTACTGCTTCTATGATAATAAGCTTAATGATTAGCCATTCAGGGACACATTAACTGGATCAACAACGTATCTTCTCACGATTGAATAATTCTGTTGGATCCCTTACTAAATGGATCTTGAACCTTTAGCTTGCAAAGGGTTTGCTACTTTAGATAATTCCAAATCAACAATAATGAAACACTGATTTAACACTATTGATTATGCGGAAACTAATCAATAATGCTAAGAAGAACAATATTAAGTAACACAAGAAAACTTTGTATTATACCTTGAATCTGACTAGGTTACAAATTACAAGGACTATGATTGCTAAGAAGAGATCTCAATTGATTCTTATTGTAATCTATATCAACTATCTAGACTAGAGTTCCTTTTATACAACCAAGAAACCCTAATGGGCTTTCCAAAATGCTTAATAAGAAGATCATGCATATCCTTTCCTAAGATATCTCATGCATTTCTCTAACTCTAAAACAATAATTGGTAAGGAGTAGTTTTAGCCTAACTTCTGCTAAGCAAACTTAACTATTACATAACCCGTAACTACTTATAATGACCTACCAGAACTAACTGTGCTAACTCTTCTACCAGTACTAACAAGTGTACAGGCAGAACTAACTATATAACAAATAGAATTAAGTCTTGTATACTTAATTCCTAACAATCCTCCCCTAAACTTGAACTTCACTTGTTAACTTCAGTTCCTTCCAGTTTTTCTTCACATGAGCTTTGAGGTTTGTACCAACACTTCTCTTAATCATTAGCATCTCTTTAATGATGAATCTGTTTTGTTGTTGATTGAAGACAATCATACTTTGGCTTTTAATCTTAACAGCATCTCATCCTCATTTGTCATCACAGCTCCACAGCAACATCCCAACTAAGTTGCTTTGTATTTTTGACAACTACCAGCCAAAATCTAACGGATTTTGATTATGTCTTATTAACATGAGCCGTTTGCTATGGACTAGTAATGCGTCATTGTAAGGAACAAGTCATTGATAACCTTATAGTTTATAGCAAACAATATCAATGTCAACGGATTTTGAGATCTCCTTTACAGAGTAGCCGTGTGTCTTGGAGTAGCACAATGCTTTAAGGTGGTTTGGCAACACTATGGTACATTGATTACCAATACATTTTTTTGGTAAACTTCAACCATTTAACTATTTGAGAAGTCTTTACCAAAGCCGTTTGCTTTGGACTAGCCAGTTCTTAATGTCTGTTAGACATGGTTAACTAATGACCATTTGTTGTGTGGTTGCTAAACCAACACTTAAAAAATCCTTCTCAACTTCATTAACAACAAAATATAAACATACACCACCACAAATGCTTCCAGATACCCAAACCATACCTTAGCTACTAAGAATCCAATTATCATCTTAATCCAGCTTGCTTCTCAATCGTCTTTAAAAGGTGATAGCAAGCTTCATCCGTTGTTCCATCTAGAAGCTTCATCTTAAGCATTACTTGGCAAGCATATTTTGACAAGGGATATTTTCTATCTGCTAACATATATATAGTAGTATCATCCAATGTTAGGCAATGTACTACACAAGAAGGATAATACCTCCAGTTAATCATCTTTTGTTGAAGTGGCAAACTCCAGATTGCATCATCACTAAGGGGTGGATCAAATATGTCTTGAGATCACCCCAAAGTACTCTGTCATATCTCATCACTATTACTCCATAACTTCTTTATCACCAATCTATTATTAGGAATGAAGATAATTATGCTATTAATAAGGGGTTGATCAATTCTGTAAGATCATCTCTAAAAAAGTCTATAATATGGCTTCCCAAAATTCATATATATTGTTATCAGAACCATCTCTTCTTATAATCTGATAAACTGCAAGGCCTTAGACCAGATGAGGATGATCTTCCAATCAACAATACTAGGACGTTTTGTAGCAGTTGGAATAAGCATCTATCCAATCTTAAGATTCTGATGAAGCACATGTGACTTATCTTCATGGATTGCTACCCTTTCTTCTTCACTTTCATCATGTTCCAATCTTGTCAATATGTATTTCCTTTTCCTGCCTTATTGCTTCCCTGATTTACCTCTCTCTTTACAACATCTCCATTTCTTCTCCTTTAGCAATCAGTACCTGTAATATTACTTCTAAGACTGAAACCATCTTCAATGTCTTTTTTTTCTTTTAAAAATTCTTGTTCTACGCTGAACACCTTGTTCTCTTTACTCTTTAATCAGTTCCATTGGCACAAAGTTTTCAATACTCTTCACCCATCGTTTCAAATCAGTCCTTGAGCTCATCAAATGTAAGTTTCTTCAATGAGTCATTTCCATGAGCTTTGATTTCTTGATGAAGGTACTCATATAATCTCTTTGTTGTGCCTGTGTCATTGGCTTGCTCCTTCTTGCCTTAGCCTTTTGTTCACATAGAACTTTTTTTCAGATTAAATCATTTCCACCATCCTTTTTGTAAATATTCACTAGTCATACTTTCTCCTTGTAGACTCTTGGTCAGTTCTGCATTTGCTTCAAGTTTTGCTCTGATGGTATCCCAATCCTCTTCTGTATAATACTGAGCAGCTTCTTGAACTTCAACTTTTCTTTTCTTTTGTTGTTCTGATAATTCTTCCTGCTCTGAAATCCTTTTAGCGAGCAAAGCATCCAAATGAACTTGTCTTAACCAGCCTCTTCCTCCTGTAATGCTTGCAATCTCATAGCTTCTGCAAGAACCAGCTTTCTTCTTGTTTGAATTGTGTTTTAGTTCTTTTGGTAGCTTTAAATTTCTTCTGTATTCATGGAGCTTGTCCGTTCTCTTGAATATGGGTTGTTTTGATGTCTTAATTTGGAGAAGGAAATTGTGACATTATGGTTTGGAACTACACTAGAGTACTAAAAAAAAAATAGAGATATTGGTGGTAGTGTGTGGGATGGATGTTGGTGTGGGGTGGCTGGTCCACTACCAGTACTAACTCCTAAGCTACCAGTATTAAAATCCTCATTGCCAGTATTAAAATCTTTACTGCCAGGATTAACTTCAATACCAGCAAATGGATGTAAATTCCAAATTCTACTAATATCTTTTTTCAATTGACTTTGACCTTGCTTTCCTCTTATATCTTATACCCTTATCAATAATTTGCTTTCTGAGAATGACATGTGATAAAGGTTTTAGTAGCTGCACCAATGTTGTAGGACTAATAACTTTAATCATTTGTACCATCCCCTTAAGCACTGATTATTTGTAGATTCACAAAATCTTAATCTTTTCCTTCATAGTTCTCTGAACTGACCAAAGAACTATTCTAGAGGAACATCATCAATACTTGAATTTTCCCTCCCCTGGATTCTTCTCTGTTTCTTTTTTCTTCATCCTCTGAGTCCAGACATGCACTTGTATTGAAGAAAACAACTACTACTTCATTGTCTGTTTCTTTCTATAATCTTTAATCTTTAATTTTTTTATGTTATTGGTTGTACTTTTCATGCACTTTCAGAGACTTCACACCCTTTCAACTTAGAGTGAGAACTGCTTTCCATAGTATTCCTTTGTTAGATGCAGCTCTTTCTCCAATTAGCAATCCTAGGTGACAAGCTTAGGTACAAGGACCATCAATATTTTCCTTTAGATTGCAAAGTGTATAAAGAGCTTGTGTGGAAACGCTGAATAAGAAGAACTCTATTGGTTGAAACAGATCTACACTCAAAACCAGTAGAGAATGGCATAACAAGGACACTCCTCCACCAACAATCACAAACAATGAAAATCCTTATCATCAAGAAGCGAAAATATGAAAATTTAGGATCATAGAGAAATGCATCAAATATAACGTCACATAAATCACAATTAATGGGTACATAATTGTCAATGTAAGATCCCAAGAAGAACCTGCACAACAGAAGATCAATCTGGTCCAATCTGCTCGCTCCTGATCTAAAAATGCAAAACAATTATTGGTGGTTAGTGTTTGTTTTGTGTTTGATGTGTGGTGCTGCCAAAAGGAATTGGGGGTGGGGGGGGGTGGGGGAGGGGGGGGGGGGGGTGGGGGGTGGGGGGGGTGTGGGTGGGTTGTGTGTAGGGGGGAGGATTGGTTAATATAAGGGGGTTGGGGTGGAAGAAATATTAGGTTTTATGACTCTGTTATTTGTTAACGTAATAGATAATATTCCAGCAGCTAAAAAAAGCAAGAGCACCAGCTCCTTACTTCCCCTATCTTGATTCCTTTTTGCGAGCCAAAATTGTCTTTGCATTTTAGGAACAAGGAGGACTAAGTACATTTGTGCATCCGGGTGCAGGGATGCTGGAGAGCTCATTACAATATATGTCCATAAAGTTCGATTTAGTTGCTGATAGTTATTGATGCATTCATTCAGTGCTCAAAATATCATAATATTTTCTCTCTTGAGATAAAGTGATTTTCATTAGTTTGTGATATTGGGGAGGAGTGTACTTTTATCCATCTTACGTGTTTTATTAATCTGTGTTCACATCGAAGTTTTCTTAGTTTCAAGTTTATTCACACCATCTGTTACTATATTGTATATATACCGACCTTTGCAACTTAAAAGAATTGGAAGTCCTGTACCTGAAGCTGGATCACCACTCGATGCTTATATTGATGGAAGAAAAGACTGCGTATCAAACAAAACTTCCTTCAGGGGACAACCGATTGATAGCTTCCAGCGTCGAACACAGCGAATTTGAAGGGCTTGCCAAGCTCTGCCTAGAGGTCACCTTGAAAAAGACAAAGTAAATTAACAGCTCAAAAGCTCTGCGGGTGGGGGGATGGGGGAGGGGGGGGGTGGGGAGGGATGGTGGAGCAAGAAGAGTTAATAGCATTCTTGCTTATAGCAATACCTGATGAATATCTCATTAATTACCATAATGTCAGATGTTAAATCTCCTCTGAGGCAATCAAATCAAGGGTTTGGATGAAATGAAGAATCCAAAAGATCAAAAGAATGTCCTAGAAACATCAGTTGAAAACTTTACTACTGCACCAAATGAAAGTCGGATAATGCTTTATGATAGTTCAAAAGCTCATAAGTAAATAGAGGTGTAATGCTGCTCCAGTGATCAAGAAGATTATCAAATCAAAAAATTCAAGAAGTCTTCCTCCATCCATGGAGTCAAATGCTTAATCATGAAAATAAGCCAGACATAGACCAACTGATATTAGATGATCTTATACATCCTAAGTCAATACAAAGAATTGAAAAGGTTCTTGAAGTTCCACATCAAATTCTCAGAACTTGGCTATTCTTCTCTGAGATCTACAGAACTAAGTGAAGATTATAATGTAGATGGAAATTATTAGAGTTATACAGCTCGGAGAGACTGAATTCATCAAGTCCAGGTTTACATCTACTCAGTAACTGATGAGTAGTGTGCTCTTTCTTGCACAATAGACACCAGTCCTACACTTGATAATGAGGATTTGTAGCAATTGATTCAAGATGACATGGAAGAATTGATATTAGATGGAAAGTAGCCATGTGACCATGTTAGGGTGGCAAGAGATTCATCAAGAAAGACATGAAGGAACTTGGATTCAAAGAAAACAACCTGTTTACCTTGATAAGTCACAAGTTGATGGCTACAACCTAACACAGGTAAAGGGCACTTTGCTAAGTAAAGCAATCCAGATGGAACCGAAGGGGAAAGATCTAATGGTGATAATGGCAAAGAATGGGACCAAAACTAAAATAATGAACAAAAAAGATAAAAACAAAATTCGCATCATAATCACGTGGGGCTCAAGAATGGTCTGAGAGTCTATAGACTAGGAGCAATAGATTTTTGATGAACTAGTTAATTATGCTTTAATGGCCATCTCCTCTTCAAGCTCATTAAGTTCTTCTAATAATGAGGTACAAAACTTTTCTAAACAATGTCTTGAATCTTTTAAAACTCTTCAAAAGAACTATGATCGCGAAAGAGAAAAACATGACAGAGCCAGACTAGAAATTCAGGGTTATGAATTAGCCTTAGAGTCACTAGAATCTAGGATACTTAGACATGAAAAGAATAAAGTGGCTTGGGGTGAAAAATAAGAGTTTCAAAACTATGAGCTTAAATGCATAGAATTAAAAATCAATAACCTAAACATGAATTTTTTTTTAGAGAAAGGTTGTGATAGGAATAGTATGAATTAAATATATTAAGATAGCAAAATGGGAAGAATCATCCAAAAGTCTTAATATATTACTCAACAGTCAAATAAGTGCCCATGATAAAAATGGTTTAGGATATGACACACAATTGAATGAAATGAGTGACAAGTCTGAAACTGATAGTGAGATCAGTATGAGTGTTTTTGATGTCAGATCTAGTGATGAAGAGTCCACACCAGTAAATAATAGGTTTTCTAAAGCAGATGGGTATCATGTTGTTCCCCCTCCTATAACAGGGAACTTCCTAACCCCAAGAGCTGACATATCATTTGCAGGTTTAGATGAATACGCCATTAGAAAGAAAATCATTGAGTAAAAAACAACGGATCTTAATGCTGACACTAGTAAATCAGACAACTAGTGAGCTATAAGAAATACAAATGAAGTAAATTGTTGAAAAACCAATAACCTGTCAAATGAATCAGTTGTGTCTACACCAAACATTAACAAAGATAAAGTCATCATTGAGGATTGGAACTCAGATGATGAGAATGATGTGTCTGAAGTTAGTCCTGTTAAGACTAATGAAACTCAAACAGCTAAAACTCAAGTTGATATCTAATTGTCAAAACCTCTAAGAAAGAATGAACTTGGATTAATAAAAAAAGCTTACATTATCCAGTAAAGCACTGACCATTTGATCAAGATTGTGAATTTTTATGACTAAAAGAAGCCCAGACCTAAGACTGAAAATGTGGTCAATACTGGTCAAAGGGTGGTCAAACCAGTATGGGATAATGCTAAAAGGGTTAATCATCAAAAAAATTCAAATAAATTGAACTACCCTCAAGCAAGAAGGACTTTTGTCCCATCAGGAGTACTAACCAGAACAGGTTTGGTTAATCCTGTTAGGCCAAATGAGAAAAGAGCAGTACAAACTATTAATACTGCTAGGCCTGTTAGTACTGCTAGGTCTGTTAGTACTGCTAGACCATTTGCCCCAAAAACAGCACAAACTAGTAGTGCTGTTAGACCAATTTACCCAAGAATGGACAATGTAAGACCAAAGAAGCCTCATATTCACCAATATGAGGTCTGTACTAAACACAAAACCAGCTTTTAGACCCAAAAACTTAAAACAAGATGTTAAAACTTCTAGGGTTAAAAATATGACTACTGCTGGGACAAGAGCAGTAGTTAATACTGGTAAGGGTAAGATGAATAATGATCTTAAGAAGTCAAGGTGGGTTTGGAGGCCTAAGGGAAATTACATGGATCATGAGTCCAAAGAAAAAGGATTGAGTATGTTGACCCAAAAGGGATATCCAAGTCTGTGGTGACTTGGGTCCCTAAGAGATACTGATTTCTCTTACTTTTTGTGTAGGGCAATCCAGAGATCTGTTTACAGGATCATGCAGTGGTGGATAGTGGTTGCTCTAGCCATATGACTGGCAACAAAGCTTATCTTTCAGATTATGAAGATTACAATAGAGGCTTTGTGGCTTTTGGAAGTGATCCCAAAGGAGGTAAAATAACGGGTAAAGGTAAAATCAGAACTGCTAATTTAGACTTTGATGATGTCTATTTTGTAGATGAACTTAAGTTTAACCTTTTCATGTCTTACCACCCAAACAAAAACACAAGTTTGACTGAGAAAAACAGTGTCCTCTTTACTGACACTGAATGCCTTATTCTGTCTCCTAGCTTTAAGCTTCTTGATGAAAATCAAGTTGTACTTAGAGCTCCTAGACAGAATGGTGTGTACAGTTTGGATTTAAAGAACATTGTTCCTTCTGGAGGTATAACTTGTTTATATGCAAATGCAACAACAGATAGTCTAAGTTTATGGCTATAGGGGATATTAGGTCATGTGACTTTCAAAAATATAAACAAACTGTTAAGGGACACCTAGTGTAGAGGGCCTACCTTTCCAAAGTTTTTGTGAATGACCACACTTGTATTGCCTGCAAAAGGGTAAGCAACATAAGGCCTCCTGTAAGGCCAAGTTAGAAAGAACCATCAGAAAGCCCTTAGAATTACTTCATATGGATTTGTTTGGACCTGTCTCAGTAGAAATATAATAAGAGAAGTACTATTTGGTTTGTGACTGATGATTTAGCAATTTATTAGGTATTTTTTTTAGCTACTAAGGATGAAACAGCTGAAAAGATCCTTTGTGAAATTATCAAATGGCTTAAAAACGCAATTGAACCACAAATTAAAATCATAGATGTGATCAGGGACAGAGTTAAGAACCATGCAATGAATGAATTCTATGCAAGAAGGAAAAAAGGGAGTAGTGTGCTAGAACTCCACAGCAGGAATGGTGTTGCAGAAAGGAAAAATAAAACCCTTATTGAGGCAGCTAGAACTATGCTAGCAGACTCACTTTTACCTATCCCATTTTGGGCAGAGGCAGTAAACACTGCTTGCTATGTACTAAATAGGGTATTAGTGACAAAACCTCAAAATAAGACACCTTATGAACTATTAATAGGTAAACCACCTAGTATTAGTTTTATGAGACTTTTGGTCCCCTGACCAGTTAGAACACCTTAGATCCCTATTGGAAAATTTATGGAAGATCAGATAAGGAAATTTGCTGGATACTCTACTACTAGTAAGGCTTTTAGAGTATACAACAAACAAACCAAAAGAGTATAAGAGAACTTGCACATTGATTTTCTTGAATATCAACCTAATGTGGCAGGAAGTGGTCCTGATTGGATGTTTGATCTTGATTTTCTAACCAACACAATGAACTATATCCCTGTTAGTGTAGAAAATCAAATAACTGTGGATGCAGGTACACAAGAATCTTATGTTGCAGGTTCATCAGGAAAAGATAAAGAACCTACTCAGGAGTACATACTGCTTCCATTACATCCTCATAGACCAAGGATTCCAGTAGAAGATGTTATTCAAGACGCACAAGAAAAATCTTCTGAAAATGCTCCTAATGATAAGGGTGAACTGGATTAAGAAGATATTGCAGCTGAACAAGCCTTGAAAGATGATCTTGAGAGGATGGTGACTCAAGAAATGGCTGTTCAAGCTGTGAATGATGCTACAAGGCAAGCCTTTGAAGAAGAAAAGAGGAAAAGTACATCTACAAAGAGGGCAGCTCAGGCTACCAGTATTAACAAACTTAATAATGGTAGGCCATCTGTTAATACTGCCAACACACCATATGTTAGTGCTGCTAGTACTCCCACAGGTGCAAATGCTGGTGAATCATCTTTTGTCTATCTTGGAGGACAAATACCTATTGATGCATCTACTCTCCCTAATGCTGATCTACCCACTGATCTAAATATGCCTGACTTAGAAGATGTTTCAAATGCATTTCTAAATGATGGCATATTCAGTGGAGCTTATATGATTGAAAGATTTAGGTTGCAGAGGCTGATTTCAACAAAATGGATATACAAATTGATGATAGTCCCTATTCCCACGACTCAAAGTTATAAGGATTACCCTAAAGGTCAAATTCTAGGAGATCCTAAATCAGCAGTTCAAACAAGAGGAAAGATCCAAAAGGCTTCTTCAGTACAACAAGCTTTGGTAAGCTACATCTATAATCAGAACAGAACAAATCATAAAGACCATCAGAACTGTCTGTTCGCATGTTTTCTCTCCCAAGAAGAACCCAAGAACATATCACAAGCCTTACAAGATGAAAGCTGGGTAGAAGCAATGCAAGAGGAATTGCTACAGTTCAAATTACAGAAGGTTTGGGTACTTGTTGATTTTCCATATGGGAAAAAGGTAATCGGCACAAAGTGGGTCTTCAGGAATAAGAGAGATGAGAGAAGTATTGTTGTAAAAAACAAAGCAAGTCTTGTAGCACAAGGGTTTAGTCAGGAGGAAAGTATAGATTATGATGAGGTTTTTGCACCAGTTGCCAGGATAGAGGCAATTAGGTTATTTTTAGCCTTTGCATCATACATGGGATTCACTGTCTACCAAATGGATGTTAAAAGTGCATTTCTCTATGGCACTATTGGAGAGGAGGTATATGTTCAACAACCTCCAGGCTTTGTTGATCCTGCTCATCCAAACAAAGTCTATAAGGTGATCAAAGCTCTTTATGGTCTACATCAAGCACCTAGAGCTTGGTATGAGACACTTTCTTCTTTCCTACTGGAAAATGGTTTTAGGAGAGGTACCATAGACAAAACATTGTTTATCAAGAAAAACAAGAGTGACATTATGTTAGTCCAAGTGTATGTGGATGACATCATTTTTGGTTCTACAACACAGTCTATGTGTACTGAGTTTGAAGATTGTATGCACAAAAGATTCCAGATGAGCTCCATGGGTGAGCTCACATTCTTTTTGGGACTACAGGTGAAACAACAACCTGAAGGAATCTTTATTAGTCAAGACAAGTATGTAGCTGACATCCTTAAGAAGTTTGATTTTTGTTCCATCAAAACAGCTACTACTCCTATTGAGTCTAATAAGCCCCTGGTCAAAGATGAAGATGGTGTAGATGTAGATGTGCATATCTATAGGTCTATGATTGGTTCCCTGATGTATTTGACTGCATCAAGGCCAGACATCATGTTTGCTGTCTGTGCCTGTGCTAGGTTTCAAGTCACTCCAAAAGCTTCACACTTAAATGCAGTAAAACGGATTTTTAGGTACCTCAAACATCAACCCAAACTAGGGTTATGGTATCCTAGGGATTCTCCTTTTGAACTAGAAGCTTTCTCAGACAGTGATTATGGAGGCGCCAGTCTTGACAGGAAATCAACAACAGGTGGTTGTTAATTTCTTGGTAGAAGACTGATTTCTTGGCAATGCAAGAAGCAGACGATTGTGGCAAATTCTACTACTGAGGCGGAATATGTTGCAGCTGCTAACTGTTGTGGGCAAGTACTATGGATACAGAATCAGATGATGGATTATGGCTTTAATTTCATGAACACCAAAATCCATATTGATAATGAAGTACCATAGTAGTATAGTCAATAAATCCTGTCTATCACTCAGGACAAAAGCATACCACTGTGGATCCCTTACTGAATGGATCTTTAACCTTTAGCTTGCAAAGGGTTTGCTATTTTAGATAAATCCAAAGCAACAATAATTAAACACTAATTTAACACTATTGATTATACGGAAACTAATCAATAATGCTAAGAAGAACAGTATTAAGTAACACAAGAAAACTTTGTATTACAACTTGAATTTGACTAGGTTACAGATTACAAAGACTATGATTGCTAAGATGATCTCTATTAATCTATGTTGATCTATATCAACTAACTATGACTAGAGTTCCTTTTATACACCAAGGACACCCTAATGGGCTTTACAAAACGCGTATAAAGATCATGCATATCCTTTCCTAAGATATCTCATGCATATCTCTAACTCTAACTAACTTCTACATAAGCAGACTTAACTATTACATAACCTAAGTGCACAGCGGAATTAGTAGAATACCACATTAAATATTACTGCTACTTTGATAATAAGCTTAGTGATTACTAGTTCAGGGAAACATTAACTGGATCAGCAACGTATCTTCTCATGCTTAAATAATTCTTCTCACATATCTCCCCCCTGGAAGCTCAAATAATGCATACTAAAAATAACAAGACATCTCTTCCCCCATGTGGTTGAAATAATGCACCTAAAAGCCATAAGTTAAAACACTGATTTTCTCTGTAGTTATGACATTTGTCTTCCCGACATAGCCTTACAAAAAGAAGAAGGCATGGGCCTATGGTGTATATACTTCTTCCCATTTGCTGGTTTTGATACCTCGGAATCAACAACACTTTGTATGCACATTTACTTGAAATCTTGCGTAAAGAATAAAATTAGCTCAAATCAATCCCGTGAGAATCAACTACTGATCAAATCTTTACTCATAAACTCTCTCTGACTATCTTTTTACCAACCCCTTTGTAGGCTATTTGAAGTGACCACTGATGGAGTAAACCTGATATACCAAACTTGAAACTGAAGTAGAATTCCCTGTTATTGTGACTTAAGCTTGCACTAATGTTGGAAGAACGGTGTAAATAATTTATGCTCCATCTAAATCTCTAAGTACTCAATACCCCACCAAAGTATGAGACTTGCATCACCTCTTGTGATTATCCACATCGTCTTCTGCGTGTGACACTGAGTACTACAATGTAACTCCTTTAAGTGATAGTTATCCATGTCTTCAACCATCCACCCCGACTACTGGTAACTAGATAATCCAAGTCTTCATCTTAAATTGTGAGCCCGAGCAAGTTATCATTGAAATCATGCATCCAACCAACCCTAACTTCAAGATAAAATAAGTACACGCCCTCGTAAAATCCAACTTCAATCTTAAATAAGTGATATCCAATCAACTCCGTAGCCACTTAGAATTTACATATCAAATCTAGCCATTGTAATTTAAGTTCCAATGATTCTTTATAAAAATCGATCCTGGTCTCGTCACTTAAAAAATTGTCACTTTGTCATCTTTTAAACCCCATATATAATCATAAACCAAATTTTTAGCTTTAACTAAATTCAAAATTGTACATATTATCCTTAGCTAAAATTCGGTATAACCAACATCCACTCAACCAAATATAACAAATAATCAGCCCACAATGATTAGAAATACATTCAGCCCAAAAGTGTGTTAAGCCCTAGCCTGCTATGAATCCATTTGACCAGATCCATATCCACACAGATACATGGGATAAATAAGAGATATCCCTAATTTATATCACTCATTAACCCTAATCATAAACCTAGTAAACTCGCCCCTTTATCTTTCTACAAAAATCTCCACCCTATCTTATCTCTTAATTAGCTCACCCAACAACCAATCGAGATATAACACGTTCCTTTTTTAATCTCTGTTAATCGACTAACAAAATACACAGAATCAAACGACTTTCTTGTTTCTTACTTGTTGATCGACATACACAAACCTTTGCATAAGTTTTACGGCTTCAAGATCCTTAAGTGGTCTCAGGTAGGTATATGTTTAAATGTTTAGTGTGTCTAAAAAACGAAACAAAGTTTGAATATAACAAAGTTTTTATAATTATTTCTTTAATTTCTTATATCAAAGGTGGTTCTTACCATTACACATATCAATGATGATATGTTTCTTTCGTGGTTTTGATCTTTAAAGGTCTAAACATTCATTTGTACCACATGAAACAAAATATAAGATCTTTATCATTTGTTTTCGAGTCTTGTCGAAGATGGAAATGGGATAGGTTAGATGGTTATGGTTGATGATTATATGTAACGATGGGAATAGGATTAGTCTTGGATTTGTTGGTGTTGTAATGAAGGGTTGTGTTGTTTGTTGTTGATGTTGGCTAAGAGTTAGTCTATCCTTCTTCATCTATTCTTCTCTTTTGGTCTTAACTCACTTGAGTTGACTTAGTCTGATAAATCATGGTGATAGATATTAGAAAAAGACTTGGTCACCCCGTATATTGTACCATTTATTACAGGTCGTAGTTTAACGTTTAATATGTAATGTTCGATAATGAGCTGGGTTATAAAGCCCAACGTGTAATCCCATACCATAGCCTAAGGGCTGATTTTGTAAGCTGCTATATAAGCCTCTTCCATGCCTTGGAAGAGGTGGTTAGTCATT
>BQNB010050805.1:0-41327 GCA_026074375.1 Tanacetum coccineum | reverse complement strand
TCTTTAAAAAGAGGATTTATGTCACTAGAGATGTACTCTTCATCAAATTCAAAAAGAGGGTTCGAATAAATTTTAAAATTTTCTTCTTGAACGTCCTCCTCAGGAAGTGACTCGACATCACTAGAGGTAAAATCATCATTAGCATCGAAGAGAGGGTTAGAGAAAGTCACGAAATTTCCCCCTAAAACATCAAGAGGGGCACAAAAAGGCAAATCACACTCACTGTCATTGTCAGATGTATCCTCGGACTCACTTAGGATTGGGACAAGATCCTTAACACTAGACTTTATTATTTCATCCGATTCCTTTTCAAGAATAGTGCTAAGATTCTCATCCCCCATTATGAGAGAGTCCTCGGGCTCTATAGTCGGTAAGACGGGTGTGATTGAAATAGACGGAGGAATTTAAGAAGTAATTTCATTCAAAGGAATAGTAATATCCTCCTCATCATCATCATCATAGTAAATAAAATTGAAACGTCATGAAGGCTCGGAAGTATGAGTACTAACATTAGCTGCCTGCTCTTGTTGATTTAACTTTTCACAAACGGCTTGTAAAGCTTTATGAAGTTTCTCCTAAAGTAGCAATTCTCGGACACTCATTTCTTTAGGAGGTTGATGATCGATGGATGTCTGTGTAGGTTGGTCAAATCCAGAAGAGTTAGAATTATAGCAAAGATTAGACTCATATAAGTTTTGATTCCTCGGTTGACACTGAAAATTCGTATGAGGACCCCTACAGTTTTCACAACAAAGATATTGTTGTGGAAAACTCGGTGAATTTTATGGATAATAATTATCACCAAAGTTTTGATTGTAGCTCAGTTCCTGCTACTAGACAACGGATTCCGTGGCGGAACATCAAACCCATGTGAGAATCATGTTTCCCACCATAACCTCACGAGCGTGTATGTCTCGTACTAGGGCTGTGGAGGATGGTTGAAAAAGTTTAGAGGATCATTGAAAAAATTCGGATTTCAATCATAAATGAATGAATTTCCAGCTCCTGAATCGCATATCGAACAAAATCCATTTCTAAGATTATTTCCACACCACTCGCAAGTACACCGTCGGCAAAGTAAACCACCTAACGGGCCTCCACACCCAAAGCAACCGCGTTGGTTGAATGAAGACATAAGAATTAAACAAATTGAAGGTTTAGAAAAGATAAGAATTAAATGATTTAGAAGATAGAGAAGAATATTTTTAGATTTTTATAAAGATAATAAAAATAAAAATATTTTTGGTATTTTTTTAATATTTATAAAAAAAGAAAAAGATAAATAAGAAGAAATTTTTTTTTAGATTTTTATATTTTTAATAAATACGAAAATAAACTTTCCGAAGAAAGGATCTTCAAGGCATCAATGTGACAACCATGATTTGAGCAGGTTAGTCAAACCGTTAGTATTGACTTATGTGCCTGTTGCAATATATGGTGTATGTGATTCTGTGTGTTTATATGAGTTTATGTGGGTTATGTGAGGATATTGGTAATCAATCTATTTTGTGTCAACATCTCAATCGAGATCGGAAATGGTGGTGAAATTGGTTGAGTTCATTTTGTTCACTTTTGAGTGACAAGGAAATGATTATTGAGATTTGAGCGTTTCCGTGTTAAATGTGTAAGTGTTATTACGTATATGTATTTTTGTTTAGTAATCTAAGATAGGTTTAGATTTTAAGTGGTAAGTTAAGAATAATGTAAAAATTCTATTTAGAAAGTTATGGTTGAAAATGGAAAAGTTAAAAAGTTATTTTTAAAAGTCTAAAGTGAATTTCGTTTAAAAGCAAAAGGTAATAGTAAAGATTATTAGGTTTTTATAAAAATTTAAGGAAATACAAGTAATTATATAATTAATAATAAAAAAAAAAATAAAAAAAATAAAAGGGCCATGTCCGCCGTTCCAAAGAAAAAAAAAAATGGAAAAAGAATTTTATTTGTAGAATCAAATTATAATGGTAATTATCTATGACTGCCTATTGTAGGCTATTAAATACAGAAATAATCCAAACCCCCCACCCCTATGCATTTGGAAAACGACCTGAAAACAAGAGAAGAAAAAGAGAAAGAAAAAATTTAGGGGTTCTTTGCTAAGGTATTTTCTAATTCGTGTTTAATTCTAGTTAATTTTTAATTAATGTAATCTAGCATGGACGATTATGGGTGGGTTTAAACAATGTAATGTTTAAGGCTAGGGTTTGGATTAGGGTTTTCTATGATTTTCTGGCACGTTTATGATGTATAGATCATGTTTGATGTTGTCATGATTTGGTTAAGTCGTTTAGTGGCATTAATCTTTAGATATAGGTCGTTTTAATTTTACTGCAAACTTTTGGTATAGTCGCTTGTAGAGGTCATAACTTCATTCATAAAAATTTAAAAAACAATTTAACAACATACTATAGATAACCTCAGAGAGTCTACTTTCCAGAAAAGTTGGTCTCGTGAGTTTTTATAGTCGGGAAGTGGGTCAAATGGTCGTTACAAAATCAGTGGGTAAAATTTTGACAAATTTTAGTTTTGGTTTTGATTTTTCTAAAAATACTTAGACATCTAGTTAGAGGATCTAAATCACGTGGAAGTCATTTTATATATTGTGTGTCACCCTTGAATTGTTTCTAAGCATATAATGAGGTCTAAAGTGGCCATTTAGTGTCATACTTTTAGGGGGTCAGATTCTGGACGAATTCTGAACACTTTGGATTAATGAATTTCTAAAGGGTATTTGTAAAAGGGTAATGGCTTTGGGAGAGCTATGAAAGGTTCATAGGACATATATGTAGCATAGTGAATTTTGGTTTGAATTGTGGAAGTGTTTAAGTGGTACGTTTAGGACGCGTAAGTGAGTATAAAATTCTACTCAAAACCAGAAAATTTAAAGTGTAGCATTGATGTGTAAATGGCATATGTAGGAGTTGGAAAAGGGTTAAATCAAGTATAGAACTATGGTAGATAGCTTAGAAATCCGTCATAGTTGAAGTTACATCATATTGGGTTGAATGCCTAATTGATGGTAGCTTATTGTGTGTTTAATTGTTTAGATTATCCGCGAAGTGTTTGTAAAGCTTTTGTTGGATTCTTTTAGGAAGCTAAGCATCAGGTGAGTTTCATGATCCTACTTTTTAATGTTTTTACATTTGGGATATAAATGATGCAAATAGGTTTTAAAATGTTTTAGTTACTGTGATAATGTGATTTAAAGATCATGGAATACGTGACTATTGTAAATGTTTAGATGGCTACTTGCTTTTATGGTATCAATTGTTGTGCTTGAGCGCATCAGTCTCATGGCACTTATATGGATTTGATTGGTAGTAAGCGTGATCAATCTAATACTGTGAGTTTTGTTTGAGTGAGCGTGATCAATCCATTGTTTGTTAATTTTTGTGTGAGGATTAGTCGTGGACTCTCAATGCTGGAAATTGATGGTGATGTGCATGTTAGCTTGTTATGATAGTGCGATTATGTCATCTATGTATATTTTATTTATCACATAATTGGAATTTAAAAGGATTGTTTTGCGTGTCTAAACCTACTTGACTCTCACCAACCATTGCGTTGACGTATTATAAGCATCATTATCAGTGGACTTCATGTGAATACTGAGGTTAAGAGAGGTGCTAGAATGACCACATAGGATTGCATTGGAGTTCGCTTTCAGAGTTGTTTATAGTTTGTTGCATGATTTTGTTTGAATGTTATTTGATTTTATTAGGATCGTGATATATTGTTTCTTGTAATTGGGTGAATCCATTTCATTAAATACAATATTTTGTTCTTGGTTTCGGTAGTGTCATGACACATTTTGTGTCTTTATAACTTAGTTATGCATTTATTGTTTCACTATTGTTGACACCATTGTGTTTGTGATGATATCCATTATGTTAACGCCTCGTGTTTTCCCCTTGGCGGGGTGGTGACAGATGGTATCAGAGCCTAATGGTTATAAGAGAACTAGGAGGTTGAGCTAGACTCCTAGCTTACGGGTCCCTCATATAGATGCATTTAGGGCTTATGTGTAAGTATATACCTATTATGCTTATTTTCCCTAAGTTTCATAAAGTACATTATACTATATACTATATATATAAGTTGAGTATTTATTTGTTACAGTATGTCTCCCCCTATTCGTAGAAAGTACCATGATTCAGTTGCTTTCGTAACTGGGTGTAAAAGGATTAAGAATAGCAAGCGGTGTAACCGCAAGATCCGAATTCCTTTTGCCATGTGGCCGTGTAGAGTCGAAGAGAAGATGACCTTGAAGGAAGTTGATGGACAAACGGTTGAGGAAATTGAAACAAAGATAATTGCCAAGGATGGCACTATCACCAGAGTTCCTAGAAAATATCAAGGTTATGAAACGTCTAAAAAAGAGCTAGTGGAACAACCTAGAAGACATGACCTGTATGGATTTGTGGATCACCTACAACTTCAACAAGGAAATCCTATGAATGAGTTTGCACCACATCGACTAACTCAGCCAAAGGGTAACATGAATGGATGGTTCGCTACGTATGTGTATCGATTATAGAGAGCTGAACAAGTTGACGATTAAGAATCGTTATCCTCTTCCAAGGATTGATGATTTATTTGACCAACTACAAGGATCGCGTTATTTCTCCAAGATAGACCTTCGGTCAGGTTATCACCAACTATGCGTGCATGAAGACAACATACCTAAGACGGTGTAACACCCCCAAAAAAGGGTAAACAGCGGAATAAGGATCCGGGACGTGTACTTTCAGATCAAAAGCACAAGATATATATAAGAACGAAATACAAAAATTCGATTAAAAAATTGATACATTGGATTCATTATAAGACATAATACAAAAGCAATAAAGCTTTACTTGTTCCTTGTTTAATATACAAAAGACAACATTACATTTCCCAAAATATTATGCACATTAAATCTTAGTGTCAATCAAAAATGTAATCCAATGCATCCCTGGGCACCTCGTGCCTTGACCTCCTGAAAACATTGCTTAAAACGTCAACAAAAATGTTGGTGAATTCATAGGTTTATGTATTTAAATTATGTAGGACCGCAAGACTTTCCCGTGATGTTACAACATATGCCAACAATCACAAAACCAGATTACTGTTGCACTAAGCTCATGACACTGAAGCTCAACCTATATTTGCTATTTTAGCAGTTATTTTGCCCGTACAGATGTTGTAACCCGCAACATCCAAGTCCGACATGGTCAACGTTTCTTTCTCGTGATAGCTAAACCCCAAAACGGAGGAGGGGTTAGGGGTGGGGGGGGGGGGGGGGGTAATAATCCCAATAGATCTATTTATAACATTCGCGGCTCAAACAATAATGCCCAATTAAGCAGTTCCATGATAATGGGCTCGAGGAGGTTATCGCTACTGTAGGCAAACACATATGCAATATACTTTAAACACTTGCATCCATTTTATAAAACAAAGCATTGTTTCACCCCAAAAATATTAAATCATAAAACTGTAAAAGTGGGGCTATGAACTCACCTTGAGTACAGATAGTCCAAATAATCACAGATAAAACGTCACGCAAGACGATAGATGCAACCTATTTAAATTAAGGTCGTATAAGTACCGAGTACTTTAATTAATAACGTTAAATACAATCCTATAGTTGTTACATCGTACTATCGTTCGGGCTATCATAATTAAAGAGGTCATGACATGACGTACGAGGAGTTAGGACACTTTAAATCGTAAATCCAACAACTCGTCGATACGCCATCCGAAGAGGCCTCATTATGAAACTCCCTAGTATTATAGCACTTTGATAACCACTCAATATTCTATATAGCATAATCACCGACTAATCGTTTTAGTAAAATAATATTTATAAAGTGAAAACGTTTATAAATATACTTTTCGTAAAAATGACCTAATTTGGTCGTTTTAAGTCCGTTGCTCGCGGGTTTTTCTACGCCTACCGTCTTCGTAGTAAGACGAGTGATCAAAATATTACATTTTCAAGTTTTTAAGATTCTGCGATGAATAGTAATTTTACTGTTCACAACAGCTAGTTTATCGTTTTTAGTTTTAATTAGCGTAAACTTGTAATCGTAATAACTTATTCGTTTTAATCCCGATTTTAGTGATTCCTTCGAGTACGTCTTTGTTATTAAAAGATGTATTATATTTTATAAAGTTGGGTCCGCTGATGAATAGTACTTTTACTGTTCATAGTTTATAAAATTACTTTTATAAACTTTAAATTATCGAAAAATGTTCCGTAGTTATTTCGTTATTGTTCCGTTTTTAGCGATTCTTTCGAGTACGATCTCGTAATTAAAAGTTATATCATATTTTTGATGTTTTAAAAATATGAGTTTCTGTAATGAATAGTGCTTTTTATAAAAATAGTTTTATAAAAGTATTTATCGTCGTAAAATCGTAATTAACGTATCTTTTTCGTTATAAATCGGTTTTTCGAGTTTCTTATCATTTTGGAATCGTCATGAGGCGTATTATTATTATTTTAAGGCAAACTCACTGTATGGAATTCGGATTTAAAACAGCCCCTAAGTATTCATTTATAAAAAGCTTGTTTTATTAACTTTATAAACCCTAATTTATACTTAAACATGTTTATACTTAAACCATATGTTAACATACTTTTACATTCATTTTTCCATGATATATATAACCATATGACATAAGAATAAGTGCATAAATTCATAAACATAAGTGAAAACTCATTTTACATATTAAAAAGTCCTTAGTGGTGATTTAGCCATAAATAACATATTACACATAAAATAATGATAATAAAAAGTATAAAGGAATTAGGAAGACCTTAGGGATGATGTATGAGATGAGAAATAAGTGCTAAACCCGTGTTTAGATTCAAAACCAAAGCTTACAAGCTTATAAACCCTAGATTAGGTTTGAAACCCTAATCTTCCCTTTTCTTCTTAAATCCTTGCAAATGAAGAACCAATGCTTGTAAACACCTTAGTGTGTCTTAGGATTGATGTGTATAGGCTTGTATGGATTGTAGAAAAATTTTGTATGGTTTGCTTAAGGTTGTTAATTGAGCCGTGGCTTTTGGCTAGGAAAGGAGAGAAAAGAGTGTGATTTTTATAAGTGAAAGTGTATGTAAAGTTTACTTAAGGGTGCATGTATTTATAGGAAAAAGGTATAAGATATTTGCTAGCAAAGTTTGACCAAGAAATTCAAAGGGGGGGGGGTTGGTCTTGTGCCGTGGGTCAAGGGGACCAAGGGGGAGGGTTTTAAGGGTTTAATGGTTTATGTCTTGGTCTCCTATCATGGGAATCATCCCATGATTTCAAGGAATGTGTTTCCTAGTTAATTTTCTTATTAATAAGTTACTTGTGCATTATAAAAGAAATGTGTAAGTAAAGTTTTATATAAAAATGTAATGTGTAGTTTTTATTTAAAAGGTATACTTGTAAAGTCTTGGTTAATTTGATGTTTGTTCTTCTTAAGTTCTTATTTTAATTTTTATAAAAAAAGGGTGCTCCTACTTTTTTGTAAATGGGGTTCTTTTGGTTTTAAAAATTTGTTAAAAAGTATTTTGTTTTATCTTGTAATTAAGAACTAATATGAGACGTGTTATAAAATATAAAAAATATATACATTATGCATTAAAGTTTTTAATAAAAAAACTTCGATCAAATTGTATAATTAAAAAAAAAAATCGCTACCGCGCGCACCCTTTCGTCTGAAAAGCGTGTACGTTTAATTTTTAGGGGTTTCCGGGCCGCCGAAAATAAAACCTAAATTGGTTTTATTTATCGCCGAAAAAACGTTAAAAAAAAAACACTTCACCGTTATCGATTAAAAAAAAAATAAACTTGGTGGTAATTTTGATTAATAATTCTCCCCTATCAAAAACTTAACTTACCTCTATACACTCTTAATTATCCCCGCCCTCCCCCCCTGTCGCACAAACCAATTAATTTGCTTGATGTTCAGTTTACGTTTAAATAAACACTGATTATTTCTATTGCTTACGCGATTCTAACTTAACGATTTCCATTAAAAACAAACGCGTACAATACAAAAGAATAAATAGCGACTTTATCAACGTCGTACATTGTCCTAAAACACGAGGTGTTATAAATAAGCTGTCCGAATAAGCTCAAATTAAGTCACCACAACAAGAACACTAAACCCAACATTGGCTCTTGATACCGCATGTTAGATGATATCATTTCATCCCCATAAACACAAAATTAGAGAAAAGATTATAGAGAGAGAGAGAAAGAACTAGAGAGAGAGACAAAGAGAGAAAATGGTTATTTGTTAAGAAAAAAAATAAAAAGAAACACTCTCTCCACACTTGGAGAGGACTTTATATATTTACAAGGGATAAAACCCTAAGATGGTTTGTTTGGGTTTTATGTTGGGCCGGACCTATTACACATGGGCTTTAAGCCTGACAACTAGGCCCAATTAGCTTAAATAATTCTCGTAAACTATGTTTTTCTTATATAAGGCTCGAGATTGATAATGACCATCACTTTACTAAAAACACGGCTAACACAGACTATGAAAAAGAATTAAATGGAATTAAATACCCCTCGCATTTACACCCTAAGTGCGCCGCATAATTTTTCTTGTGTGCCGCACTTCGACCCTAAACTTAGCATATAAATAGAGCCAAATTTCACACACATTTCAATATCTATAACATTACAATCTCAATCATCTCTTCATTAAATCCGTCACTTCATTCCTATTATCTCTAACACATCCTATACACATAAATCATTCATCATCCATAAACACCATAACCCCTTGAAGATTGAAGATCAAACAACAAAGAACAATGACGAATATCATAATATTTAGTAGAATAAAGGTTGTACTACGATTATATACTTGTTGTGGGTAGAATTTTGATCCATATTCTTACCTGGACATAGTATGTTTCTTGTTATTCTATTTGCTTTTGTTATGAACTTCATAGCCATGAGAGGCTAAATCTCTCATGACTACTCGGCGAAAATTATATAATGAATAAGCGTTTGGTATAATTACGATCTTGTTAATCTTAAGCTTATGTTATAATCCTATCTTATCTAATCTTACCAACTTTGATTATCAACTTTGATTATATACTCACATCGGTATAGGTCAAAAGACCTGTTATGAACTATATAGTTTTAAAGATTTGTCTATGATCTTTATCGTCTGTGACGAGCCACTTGCGTTATTTGATAAACAAATTAGATTTGATATAATAGTAACTGGATTATTTGAACTCCACAACAAATGGAGTTGCTGAAGAAAGAACAGGACCGCATATTGATGCAGCAAGAACCATGCTTTGCAGATTCATTTTTACCTAACACTTATTTGAGCAGAAGCAGTTTAGTACTGCTTGTTATGTTCTAACAGGTTATTAGGTGACCAAAGCCTTCATATAAGACACCTTAATGAACTTTTTTTTTTTTTTTTGTTTTTTTTTTTTTTGTGTGTGTGTGTGTGTGGTGGGGGGGGGGGGGGGGGGGGGGGGGGGGGGGGGGGGGGGGGTGGGTCTTTTAACTGGTAACACACCAATTATAATTATATAAGAAATTTGGGTGCCATGTAGACCATCTTGAACACTATAAGACCACCTTGGGCAAGTTAGCTAGAAAATCTGATGAGGATTTTGGTTGGGTATTCTCTACAAAGCACGGCCATTTAGAGTATACAAAATATTAGAAACCAAAAGAGTAAAAAAACCTGCACATACCACTTTCTTAGAGAACAAACCCAATGTTGCAGGGAAATGACCACTTGCTTTTGACCTAATATTTAGACTGATTCCTATGAACTATCATTCTGTTAGATCAGAGAATCAAGCTAACCTTCATGTAGGTCAACAAGAATCTAACCAAAATACAGGCACAAAAGACAAAATTGATGCTGGGGATGAATCTGATCAAGACTGCTTTGAACTGCCAATATGGCATTCCTATTCTTCCACAAACTCATCTGCTTCAAAATCAGATAATAAGAAAGGAGGTCCAAGAGAGGAAGAACAAGTCTTTCTAGATGATCTTGCAAGACTTCAAAGGCAAGAAAAGGAAGCTAATGAGGAAGCTGAAGCTCTCAGGAAGAATCTTGAACAAGAAACTGAGAACTTGGTTACTCAGGCAGGAGCTGCTAAGTCTAGCAGTACTAACATTTTTAGTACTGTTAGCACAACAGCTAAAGCTAGCGGTACTAACCTTGTTAATACTGTTAGCATACCAGTTAGTACCGACACAACCAATTCTCAAGAAGATGACTCTGAAATACCTCCACTTGAGGATATTCATGAAGATACTACTGATGGTATCTTTACACATTCATCTTATGATGATGAGGGTGCAGAGGCTGACTTCACAAATTTGGAAACAGTTGTGAATGTTAGTCCTATTCCCACATCAAGAATTAATCCCTCTCATCCTTCAGCACTTATTCTAGGAGATCCAACATCAGCAGTACAAACAAGAAGCAAAGTAAATAAAAGTTCTGAAGCTCATGCTTTTGTTAGTTATGTTCAAAAGCAAAGGAGAAACAATCATAAGGACTTTCATCATTGTTTATTTGCTTGTTTTCTATCTCAACATGAACCCAAGAAGATTTTAGAAGCTCTTGAAGATGAAAGCTGGGTTGATGCTATGCAAGAAGATTATTGCCGATTAAGATTCAAAAAGTTTGGATCCTATAATTTGCCTTAATTAGGAAAAAGGCTATCGGTACAAAGTGGGTGTACCGAAATAAGAAGGATGAAAGAGGAGTGGTTGTCAGGAACAAAGCTAGATTGGTTGCTCAGGGTCACAGACAAGAGGAAGGAATAGACTATGATGAGGTTTTTGCTCCTGTGGCTAGCTTGAGAGCATAAGGATCTTTTAGCATTTGCCTCATATAAAGGCTTTTATAGTCTATCAGATGGATGTGAAAAGTGCCTTTCTCTATGGCAAGATTGAGAATGAGTATAAAGTCTAACCACCAGTTTCCTAGATCCTAAGTATCCTGAGAAAAGCTACCAAGTGGTTAAAGCTCTGTATGGGATACATCAAGCTCCGAGACATGGTATGGCTACTTTAACCACTTTCTTGTGAAGAATAGAATACAAACAGGTCAATTGACAAAACTCTCTTCTTAAAGAAGGACAAACATGATTATGAATTTAGTTCAAGGTCCTATGGGTGGGGGGATGATATCATCTTTGGTTCTACAAAGAAGTCTTGGTGTGATGATTTTGAGGCACTTGGATGAAGAGTAATTTCAGATGAGTTCACTGGGATGAGCTACATTTCATTTTCTCCTCCAAGTCAAACAAAACAGATGGTATATTTATTAGCCAGATAAGTATGTTGCTGAAATCCTGAAAAGTTTGACTTTGCAAGGTGTTAAGACTGTCAGTACACCAACTTGAGACTAGAACTTTATTCAAAGATGAGGAAGGCCAGTGATGTTGATGTCCAATCTCTATAGGTCAAATGATTGGCTCCTTAAATGTATGTGACATCTTCTAATCCTGGACATTATGTTTGCAGTCTGTGCCTTGTTCTAGGTTTCAAGTCCTCCAAAGACCTCTTATTTAAGTGTTTTAGTCAAAAGAAATTAATAGGTACCATAATGGCAAAAATTAGGCCTTTGGTATCCTAGAGAATCTACATTCGACTTGGAATCTTACTCAGATAGTGATTATGCTGGAGCAAATCTTGACAGGAAATCCACAACAGGAGGTTGTCAATTTCTTGGCAGAAGACTCATTACATGGCAATGCAAAAAGCAAACCATTGTAGCTACTTCTACAACAGAAGCAGAATATGTTGCTGCTGCAAGTTGCTGTGGGCAAGTCTTATGGATTCAAAATCAAATGTTAGACTATGGGTTCAATTTCATGAACACAAAGATCTACATTGATAATGAAAGCACAATTTGCATTGTAAAGAATCCAGTATATCACTCAAAGACAAAGCATATTGCTATTAGGCACCACTTCATAAGAGATGCCTATGAGAAGAAACTCATACAAGTGCTTAAGATCCACACCAATGACAATGTAGCTGATCTACTAACCAAGGCATTTGATGTAAGCCGATTTCAGTTCTTGGTTGTTTCAATTGGCATGGTAAATCCATAAGCTGCATTGGTTTAAGGGAGGCAACATGAATGAGTCATCCGTGGATGACAGAGGTACAAAACACACATAGCTATGACCTCTCATCATGGAATAAACCCAAAAGCTCCACCTTTAAACATACATCACAAAGCATACTCTTCCACAAGCTACCTTACACCATGGCAAATCAAACTTGTTCCAAGAAACCCCTAAAACCTTACACACCACCTTTCTACCCATCAAGATTCAATCATCATCAAGCATACAAATACTAACCGTACCAACAAGTGGTCAGTACATGATCAAGAATAAGAAGATTGCTCAAGAATTCCTTTGTGAAGCATTTTGAAGACATGAGATTATGTAGACCATCTAAAGAGTACTTTCAGGTAAAAATGGTTAGTATGTGTTGATGGTGAGGGGAACTTTGAAAAGATCACCTGAATAGTGAGTCATGGTTAGATGGCTCAGGTGATGGAGTCTACCTCTGTTTTAATGTTGTATGGATATATAAATCCTTTCTTGATTTAAGAAGGATTAGAGAGTCACTGATAAGAGTTACTAATGGTACTGAACCATGTCTGACACTTACATTGTTCATTCTTTGCTTGGACAAAGTTAGTACCGACCATGTAAAGTTAGTACCGCTAGGCAAAGTTTGTACCGCTTAAGAGACGATTGGAGAATAATACCGCCAAGGGTACAAAGTGCAAATTGGAACGTTTTCTTTAAAATTAGGTCACCAAAACCTATAAGAATCCATTTCAACCGCCCAATTACTCACGCAATCTCTTCAACTGATATTCTTAATTTACAAGCCCTAATTTCTCTTACCGACGATCTCTCTCTTCGAAGCAATATGGCTGCTCTTGAGTCCTGTCCTAAGCACAACATGATCGCCAACTTGGAAAAGACTGAAGGGAATGTTGAGTTCCATGAAGTGATTGATTTTCTTCAACGAAGTTATATTTCTCATGCGCTCACTGTAAGTCCTGTTGTTTCAACCACATTTGTTGAACAGTTTTGGACGTCTGCTAAGTCCAAAACAATCAACAGTGTAAGGCACATAACTGCCAAAGTAGCTGGCAAGTTAGTGTCTATCACTGAAGCATCTATCCGTACTGATCTTCTTTTTGATGATGCTGATGGGATAGACACACTTCCAAATCAAGCTATCTTTGATGCTATTCAACTTATGGGATATGAAGGGATTTAACTGTGTGTTCACAATTAATATAAACTTTGTTTTCACCCAATGGAGGTTTTTATTTCACACAATTAATCATTGTTTAAGCTACCTAAATGTACCGATCTTGTGACAAATTCCCTACAAATGTTGCCACTGCTGTAATTTGTGTTTTAACAACTAATCAAAAGTATAATTTTTCTAAATTAATTTTTGATGGTATGTTTAGACATCTAGAGGCTAAGAAGAAGTTTGTTTATGTATCCTCCGATTTATTCAATATTTTTTAGCTAGACAGTTATTAATATACTGTACCTGTTTAGATCACTTCCTTTAAATAGTTTAACCAGTAAAGTTTTATTCTTTTTATGGCAAAAAGTTCAAACATATCTCAGGGCAAAATTACACCTTTGTTATGAAATAGTTTGGGTCCAACCAACACAGGTGAGGGTGCTACCTCAGAAAGACTATCTGAAGCACAACCAACACCCTCTCCTGAAACCCCACAGTGAAGCCCCAAATGAGATCACTGCATGACCTAAACTTCTGCACAATCTATAGATGTAATTGACAACAACCTGAACTTTCACCAAGTCCTTCACCCAGACCATCACCAAACCCTCCCCCACTCCTATTATTCCTGATTCAATTCCAGAACATACTGAGAAATCTTGGATATCATCATTCAATATAATCCCCTTTCAGGGAATGAGGATGCAATGACTCTCTAAATTGTCTATGACTTGTATCTCTTTTTAAAAACATGTTTCAGATCAAGCCAGTAAATTAAACTCTTAAAGGCTAAGATCACAAAGCTCAAAATAGAAAGCTATCCTGTCATCAAACACTCAAAGCAATCAGAAAGAGAAACAAAGAACAAAGACAACAAAGTAAAAGACCTCTCAAAGAAGAAAGAAGGTGCATATAAGTCTGTATCCAAACTAGGGAGGAAGAATGTCAAAAGGGATTGTAAACAAAAAGAAAATGCTCAAAGTGAAGGGAGGACAAAAGAAATGATGGATGAAGACAAAGAAACTGATGAAGTTGGACTTAGTACTGAAGATGAAGTTAGTACCGACTTTGAAAAAGTTAGTACCGACAGACCAAAACTTAGTACTGACGATCTCAAAGTTAGTACTGATGAACAAATGGAAAGTAATGATGATCAAGTTGATGCTTCTGAAGAGATCTTTGAAGGTACTGAAGACCAAAGGGAAGGTATTGAAGAGAAAGTTGAAAGTACCGCTGAGCAAAAAGAAAGTTCTGAAGAGCAAACTAAGGAAGAAATTGCTACTCAAGCTTCTCAAACATCCACTCAAACACCCTCTTCTATGATATTTGGTGATGATGAAACAATTGCTACACTTCTCATCAATATGAGTAAAGCCAAAACTGCTTCCAAAGAAAAAGAGAAAGGTATAGAACTGAAGGATGTTGAAGATACTGATAGACCTAGACCTACTTCTACAAGATCAACAACACTCTAAAGCTCTACCAAAAATTATCTAACAGACAAAGGGAAGAGAAAGATTGCAGAGGAGATGAAACTGAAAGTGAAGATGATGATATTCCTCAAGCTGTGAAGAAATTCAAGCAACTTGAGAGTGATGAAGAGTTGGCTAGGAAAGTGCAAGAAGAATGGGAAGCTGAAGAGGAGAGAAACAAGATTGCTGAAGAACAAGCAACAAATGAAGCTCTTATTCAAGACTTTGATGATATAAAAGCAAGAATTGAGGCAGACAGAATTCTAGCTGAGAAGCTTCAAGAGCAAGAAAGAGAGCAGTTTACAATAGAAGAAAGAGCTAAGTTCCTTCATGATACAATTGCTGCTCAAAGAAAGTTCCTTGCTCAACAAAGATCACAAGCTATAAGGAATAAAACCTCCAACCAAAAATCAATTCAGAAATCAAATGATAACCTACAAAAAACATGTGGGAAACTTCAACATCTATTTGAAAGGCAGGAAGTTTGAAGACATACAAGCTTTGTAATAAGTATTAAGAGGTTTTAATGACATTTCATTTCCACTGGTCTGCTATAAATGAAAGGCTTATCAAAAAGATGAATGAGAAAAGAGTTGATTTATCTAAAAGAGAAGTGATCAAGGAAGAAACCAAAGAAGAAGTTAAGGATGAAGATAGTACCAGAAAAAGAAAACTGGGTACTAGAAAGAAAATGAAGTCAAGAAAAAGGAGATATATTCAACACACTTCTGAGGATGATACTGACAAAGAAAATGAAGAGCTGAGATTGTGTTTGACAATAGCTCCAGATGAGGACAAGGAAGTAGACTATGAAGTACTTGACAAGAAGTATCCAATCATTGACTGGAAGACTCAGAATTATGGCACTAAACCACAGCTTGATGAATCTAAAAGATCAGAAGAAATTAATTTGAATGTGGTAATTAGAAGTAATGGTCAAAAGAGATTCTTCAGTACATTGATGTCAGTGCTTTCAGTGTTTGACAGAGAAGACTTAGATGCTGTATATAAACTTGTGATGGACATATATCAAGATAAGATTCCTGACGGTTTTGATAAAGTTCTTTGGGGAGATTTGACTGTTATGTTCAATCCTGATGAACAAGATGAGTTTTGGAACTCACAGCATGAATGGAAAATAATCAGTTGGAAGTTGCACAGTTCCTCAGGTGTACACACTTTGATGACTAATGAAGGAGTAGTCATTCATATGCTAACAGAGAAGAAGTATCCTTTAAAGAAGGAAATACTGGTGCAAATGCTAAATCTTAAATTGGAGTCTGAAGAAGAAAGTACAATGGCATTGGAATTGATACGATTTATCAAGAAAGTACTTGCTGATTTAGAATCTGAAGAACAAGACTGATGGAAGTGAGAAGGGATTGAGTGCTGTATCAATGCACCATGTTATTACAATGAAGCATTGGCTAGTCCAAACTCAAACGGTATTTGGTAAAGACTAATCAAATCCGTTGATGGTTGACAGTTTACCAAAAACTGTATGGTATTTAACTCACCATATTCTTAGATGAAGAGTTATCTATCCCAGAGCAAACGGCTACTGGTAAAGGAACATCAAATCCGTTGATGGCTGGTAGTTTGCCAAAAACTACAAAGCCAACTTAGTTGGATTGCAGGTGACAAGATGTTGCTGAGTAGCTGAAAAGATAAAGATGCTGCTAAAGAAGGATAGAGAGTACAAGTTTAAGAAAAGATAAAGAATGTTTGGATACATCCTCTGTGCATCAAGTTCTTAAAGGATTGAAGAAACATGAAGTTAAAATAGTTTAACATTCATGTTTAAGGGAGGATTGTTAGGATTAATGTTTTCTTAACTTAGTACCGACAGTACAAATAGTTAGTACCGACAGTTATACTTAGTACCGACAGTACAAAGTAGTTAGTACTGTTTGTTAGTTAGTACCGTTAGTAGTAAATTAGTTAGTACCGATGACAAGATATTTAAAAGATATTTAAAAGATATTTTTGAGATATTTGTCAGAAAGATATGTAAGCCTTTTAGGGTTATCCTTATGATATAAAAGGAACCCTAGGCATAGTTAGAGAAAAGAGTTCAACACAAGATCATACAAAACATACAATATCATAGTTAGCAATCTGTGATCCTCAAGAACACTTTAATAAAGTTGTTATCCAGATTGATTCATTGTTCTTCTTAGTACTTGTGTTAAGATTCCGCATTAACATATAGTATTCATAATCATTGTTTCTACATAGTTAGTTGTATTTATACATCTTGACTATCATTCTTTATTGGTTGCAAAGATCCATTCAGTAAAACAAGGAACCACACAAATTTTCCCTCCCAAAATGGAAGGTTCCATAACAGATACAACCTTCACCACAAAAGGACAAAAAATGGAGCGGAGTCTAGCGGCGACCCCCTTATAGGGTCGGCGGCCCCCTTATATATAAGGGACCGCCGGGACCGCCGCCAGCAACGGTTATTTTTTTGTCCTCTATAAATACTGGGCCACCCCATTTCAAAAACTGACTTCCTCTTGCCAAAAATTCTATCATATCTAGTTTTCTCTCTTTTTTCTTTCTTTCTAAAACACATATCTTGATCACTAACATTCCTTGATTTTGTTTCAAGTGATTAATTCTTTCTTCCTCCCTTCTTCACCTTCTAATCAAGTGCAAGAGAAGAACAATCGTATTCTTCTACATACGAATTGTTATCAAGTGATCTCTCTCTTTTCTTCTTCAAGATCACAAACATTCATTACATTTGTTTTGTGTCGTTGTATAAATTGGATCGTGTGTAGATCTAAGTGTGTATATTGGTGTGATTTAGATTGTGTGTCAATCCAAGAGTGTATATCTTGTGAGTGTGTGAAGACTTAGTGAAGTCTTAGATTGGTTCTAGCTAAGATTAGGACTCGACATCTAGCTTAGTGTCGGAAAAGAAAGTAAGCGACGTGTAAACGGTTTTCTCCGCCTAAAGGGAGCTTGTTGACATAGTGAAATCTCGAGTGGAGTGCTCGGGGAGTGGAGTAGGAACGAAGAGGTGCTTCGTTGCCGAACCACTATAAATCTCGGTGTCTTGGTTTGATCGTTTCTTTCTTTATCTCTTTACTTATTACTTGCATTATTAGATAGTTTAGTTGTGATTCATATTGTTGGTTGATTGACATACATACAACTCGAATCAAACTATATCATAAGCATACTTTTAAAAACGCCAATTAATCGGTAAAATTATACAAACCCCCCCCCTCCCACCCTTCTATGTTCTACAAATCATACCATTTCAATTTCAACAAAAACATAATCCACCTCGTCCCCATTTAATTGATGATAAACATTTTTGGAACGCTCCATTTTACCTCTAGCTGATTTCTCCTAAAAACACAAATTCACAAGTGTTGGATTAAAAGCCATTTTGATGCAGTTAAAGATTATTGATCTCAAGTAACAGATAGTTCTGCTGCTGATGATCCTCAAAGGAAAAGAAACTAAGTGGTTATACTGCTAAGAGTAAATAAGTTACTACTGCTAGTACAATAGTTAGTACTGCTAGTAAATATTACCAACTGCTAGTCATAACATTAGTACTATGTTTGTAGGTAGTACGCTATAAAAGAGTATGTACTAGCAGGAGAAACTACAATGAAAATAAATGCCAAATTGTTTACTACTGCTGGCAATAGAGTATAAATGCTGCCAGTAGTGAGTTAATGCTGCTAGTGAAAGTTACTACTTACTACTGCTAGTTCAAGTTTAAGACATGCAAGAAAAGTTAATGTGCTGCTGGATTGTTAAGAGCTGCTGAAAGAATACAGCAGCTTAAATGAAATGACATATAGACTTAAATAAAGAATTGACTAATTAAAAACCTGTAAGCATCGGTGGTCGTGTAGCTTTACAAGTCGACCCCTCTTCTTCTTTTTACAATTGCACTATACTTGGCCGGGAGTTCATTCAGTTTCGAAGGTGTATTTAGGTTGGGCAATATGTATTTTTCTCTCAGTTTCATTCTGAAATTCCTTAGCAGTTTACCAAGACGATGCATTACCAACTTTCTGACTGTCAAGTCAACATCAAAATATCGCTGCAAAGATTAACACAATGTTGTTAATTAGTTGCATATAATGTAAATGGGCACGATAAATTTATGTAGTACTGGTTAAAAATAGTGATAAATGTACGGTTGATTCATCCCATAGTTTATCTCTTGATTCTTTATCAACCTTCTTCTAAGATAGAATCTTCACACCTATGTGCTCACGAACCAGATCTCCTACAAAACTCGAAAACAGTGCTCTATGTAACCTTGATACCCTATTCAACGCATCAAAGGTTACTTTAATCTTTATTCCACCAGGTTTGCCAATTCTTGCAAAACTAATATAGCCAGTTAATGCCCCTCTTAACTAGTTTTAGATCTGAAATGGTTGGTTTCATCCGCATCTTCATCATGGTTGGTTCTATCCGAATCTTCATCATCAGAATACTTCTCGGATTCATATCCTAACATATCATCATTTTCATTATCATAATTAACCAAAAGATCATGATCATCGGCTTGAATTTCCACCAAATGATTTTGAACATCGGATTGATTTTTCATGACTCTTGAGCAACAATGTGTAAAAGAAAATGATTATGGCTTGGAGAGTAATGGTGATAGAAGATTTGATTTTTCTGTTTTGGTTGCAGTCTTTTTTTAAGAGAGAAATCAGGGTTTATGATGAATATGAAAGGGCTCTTTTTTTGGAAACTGATATGCATTTAATTAGGTGATTTAAAAAAATTTGGATAAAATTTTTGGCTCCAAATTCTTTTAAATTAACAATTTAATTATTTAAAAAATATCATTTTTGAAAAATCTGCAAATTGGCTCCAAAACTACATTTTTTTCTCCAAACTACTGCATGCAGGAAGATAATCCATAAAAATGCTGCCAGTGGGAGTTTTAAAGAAATGCCAGTGAAAAGTTACTACTTGCTAGTTCACTAAGTTTAAGACATGCCATGGAAAAGTTAATTTAGCTGGATTGTTAGAGCTTGCTGAGAAGATTTCAGTTGTGCTTATTATATGAAATGACCCCAATACAAAAACCCAAAAGCTTTTTTTATATTTACACAAACAAAATATGTAATCTTGTATGTGACCCATATAATTTTTCCTGTATGACCCGTATCTAAGAATATAAAAAAAATAAAACAACATTAACTAAGAAAGTTTGATTAATTACATTCATCAACAGATACAAGTCATTAGTGCATGAAATATTGTTTGATCAGCTAATACAAGTTAGATTGCCCAAAAATTAGCTTAACATGTTACCAGAATACTGTTTTAAGATGAGTACAAACATAAAATTAAGAACAAAATGAATGAAATTCCTTCCATGCACCTTCAACATCAGAACCTTTCTTTCCAATTTGACTTGTCTCACATCTATCAGGTGTCCTCATTCAAAAATTCTTCACAATATTAACCCATTTTTTCAACTTACTAAGTCTAAGCAACATCCCTTTAATAGTGAATAAGGGCATTTGACCGATGGGACATTTGATAATGGGCTTCTTTGTGCAACAGTAGAATAATAATGCCTCAAAATAGTGTCATATCCCATACCCATTCAAGCAAATACTTTTAGAATGGACCTCCTTAAGACCGACTTGCAATTGATGCCCCTCCTTAGGGTAATACTTAGTTATTGATGGCCCCATACTAATAAAACCCTTTTGTATTGTCATATTATCTGTCTGAAGTAAAGCACAATTTTTAATTTTTTTTCCTGCAAAACAAATTAAAAATCAAACTAAGTCTGGTAAGAGTCTGTTGCAAATGGCAAGCACAATCCATTTACCCACATACGATGCCACATTAACATTGCCCTAAACCCAATACCACTAATAACTCTGTTAATAAGCTAAACCCAGCAGCCCTAACTCTACAAATAAGCTAAACCAAACAACAACCCGGATGGATTTGCAAATCGAGCAACTAAACCATAATATCAAAAACCCTAACTCTGCAAATAAATAGCGAGCTAAACCCAATAACCACCAAGTCTGCTAATAAGCTAAACCCATTAACCCCTAATCTGCAAATAACTTAAAAACCCACTAACCACTAACTCGCTAATAACATAAACCCAACCGCCCTAACTCAGCAAACTAAGCTAAACCTAGCAGCCCTATTTCTACAAATAAGCAAATAAGGTGCAAGATAAGCACAAAACAAAAGTCTTTAAGAGGTTTAGAAATTCAAAAGTGGAAGAAATAAAGCTACAGATACAGCTAAAAAATAAAATAAGCAAATAGCTCCAAAAACAGAAGTCTATAAGAGGAATACAAAACAAGAGATAATTAAAAAGACCCAATGTGCGGAGATTTGAGGTCTTGTGTAAAGGGGAGTTAGAGGTTCGATACTTGTGGCATTCCTTTTGGATATTTCATTTACCCTCCTCAAAATTTTGGTATTTCCCCATTCCCTCAAAATATTTAAAAAGCCCCACTTAAATTTAAAAGTATTTCCTTTCCCCAAAATTTTAAAACGCCCCCCATATTTTTTTCAATGCAAATTTTCAAATTCTCCCCTCCACCTAAGTTCTTTCTCACTTTTCTCACCAATCCCAGTTCACCAACACCAGTCAACCATTCATCAACACAAACAGCCACCAGTCAACCATCACCATCTCAGCCAGTCACGTCACAGCCATCAGTCACCTTCCACCATTCACTAGTCACCAATCACATCTACCAGTCGCCGGTCCGGCCATCAACAACGGAGGGAGGTTCATTTAGAGTCCTAAATTAGGTATCTTTTTTTGAATTAGGAAAATCATTATGTGGTAATGTTACTTAGGCTTACTTTTCCCATTGTCAATTTTATTTGTTTACATAATTGGTATCTTTGTTTGGATTGTGTAATCATTTTGGTCAATATTAGAATAATCAGACATGACAACATAATATAAAAGCCTCTATGTTGTATATATTCAATAGTAGTTCAGATAACTCAAAGATGGGAAACACTTAGCACAGTAAATACCATAGAAGCTTCCCCACCAAGGAACATGAGTATCATTTTTTGTGAGGTTTACAACTGGAAATAAGGCACTGTTATCAGGTTAATTGTTGTTTTGGAACATAGTCATTGTGATCAAAGGAATTTTGAGTTATCCACTAACACTACCCACTGTCCATTGTAATATAGTACACAAAATGCTTTGATGCTTATATTGTTTAAATTAGAAACTTGAAGATATATACGTTTACCATTTGAACCTCAACAATAGCATGACAAGTCTTGGATACAAGAACAAGTAGGACTAAGAAACAATAAATTGATGAGTTAGAAGCGTTTTATAAGTAGCAGTACATAACTTGCAGAAAGAGGAACATCAACCACGAGTTAAAAAACAACAACTGTTATGATTCCAAATGTCCGTGTACCACATGTTTAAACCATAAAGAGCATAAAGTGGATAAGTGAGTTTCAATTATTTAAAATACGGGATTTGATCTAAGCTACACAAAATGGGATAGGAACATTAAGAAAAGGATAGGCAAGCAACAGCACTGCCCAAATACCTATTAAGCTACAAAAACAGAGGTTTCTTGACAAACGGATATTCGACATTGATTTTGGTTCAGAAATTCCAACAGATGGCCCAGCAACAGTAGAAATGGTTAATGCTACAAAAGAAAGTTTTGATGAGATAGACCCTTTAGCCAAGTTTCAAGAACTATTATTAGACGCGGAGAAGCCACTTTACAAAGGATGTCCTGACTGAAAGTTGTCCGCAATTAAGTTAAACTACTCAACTTGAAGGGTAAGTATGGAGCTTTTGGATAAGTTATTCTTGGTAAGGTTTCCCCGGTAAATATCATTATCACAAAAAAAAACATTTGAATGTACAAAAGGATGAGGGGTGAATCTCACTCTCAGTCCATCTGGACGCATACAAGCTTCAAAAAGCTACTAACCTAACCACAACATAAGAATGACAACCATTCTTATGACAACTAAAGAAAGTAAAACAAATACTCCTAACAAAATTCTATACGAGGATATCAGAATGATAAACTCCAAATACACAAGCGTCCGAATCCGACATAAACATCCAATTGCACTAGCAACTCCTAAAACTATGTAACATCCTTGATCCATTCATTAAAGAGATATAATTGCGCATCATTCCAGTCAAGACTCACATTAATGCTTAATAAATTCTATCAAAGCACACATTAATTTCCATCAAACAAGCCCAGAATAGATCAAGAACACATTAATCCACCATCAAACCAAATCCCTAAAACATAGGAATAAGCCAAAACACCATCACCATCATCAACCCCACGATTAAACATCCCAAATCAGTATCATCAGATTGTATAATCATCTGACATAAACTTCCAATCTCTTTATGCATCCACGGACCAAGAAACCGCAATACAAATTTTCTCCAAAATCAGACAATGCCTAATAGGAGTTAAGCCCAACGCGTCACGGATCATAAATTCCAAGAACTTCCAAATAGTCTACACGACTAACTTCCATAGACACTTCCCAAGAAACAACCATGATCAGCCGAGATGAAACAGATTGTAAATACTGTATCACCCTAAACAAACCCTGAAATTAGGGTTTTATATCAATGATAACCATATCATGGAAGACTTCCAAACACGAAACCCTAGAATTAGGTTTTCGGCTTCATATCAAACTTCCATTAGACGACCCAAGAGACTTCATAACTTTGGTTGTTCATCATCTATAGTAGACATCAATCAGCAGAAAGGATCAAACCAACACCCAAAGTATTCATATAGGAGACCATTAAACATGTAATTAACGGGACGAACCTTAGCAATCTCCTTTGAAACCCACCATACATTGTAACAATAGTTAAGCCATATACAAGAATTACACGGACAACTACCAATCCGACATGGCTAACCCCACAAGCAACCACCAGAATTTACCCAAGGTGAATTATTAACCACCGCAGCAAACATAGGCTTAGGAACATACGACATATATTTAGCAATCAAACAAAACCCTACGTCTTGTTTGATTAGAGATCAACCAAGAAAAAGGTGAACCATATCGCATGCAGCCCAGGACTCACATATACATACCATGTTTTGAACACATATGACGAAACAAAATAAAACCCTAAATACTTAGGGATTACTTCTACCCAGCATTTGATTAAAGAATCTTGAAATTAGTTTCATCACCATCCTCAAAACATAAATAACGACTATCCTAAAAACATCAAGCAACAATTAGAGACATACTAGACTCAAAGTCGTGACAAGACACCACAGTACGACCCAGTTATGAAACAAACACGAGATACCCTGACGCTCACAAAAACAAAACCTATATCTTTAAAAATCAAGTCCGCCGAATAATACACCAACATTACACCCCTAAAATACAAGATTTAAAAAGGGATAACAAGATGTTTATAAGGCAAGCGAATCAAGAAGAAAAAGAGTAGCGTACAGAATGAATGATCATATGCGACTCGCAATTAGGGTAAACATTGATTTCCAATAAAAGGCAGCCGTAAACACAGAAAGCAACTAACCCTAATCCACGAGAAGGATTAAGATCAGATTAAGAATGATCGAATAAGGTAGATAGGCGACTGGAAATCAATATGAAAGCTTATACTCCCCTAAAAACAAAGGATTAAACCCATGATAAAACAACAACTAATAAGCACTACCACAAACCACCATCAATATATACAAAAAAAGGCTGAGTTATTGACACGGATTAAGCTAAGAGTGCGCCAATATTTACGTAATATGTTTTCTCTCCCCTAAGGGTAAGAAAACCACAGGCTTATTGATAAGTTCATTATTGAAGTACTATAATTTGTTAAAAAAGATGCTACCTGCTGGTAACGAAATGGTTGAAAAAACTTATCAGGCCAAAAAACTAATAAGAATGATAGGATCAGGATACAAAAAGATACATGTATGTAGCAATAACTGCATTCTTTACTGGAAGGATAACAAGGAGTTGACTGTTTGTCCAACTTGTAGGATATCAAGATGGAAGGTGGATAATAAGACACATAAAGTGTTACAAAACATTCTGGCAAAGGTAAGTGGTACTTTCAATTATACCAGACTTGCAACGACTCTTTAAGATAGAAAGTAAATTTTAGAAGATCTAAGATGTCACTAACAAGGAGATAACAGATGTGTTTTTACGTCACCCCGTAGATTCACAAGCATGGCGTACCATAGATGAAAAATTCCCCGAAATTGCTAAAGATCTGAGAAATCTACGGCTAGGAATATCGGTTGATGGGGTTGACGTCAACTCGGGAAACTAATGCCTCAAGTGTATGGCCAGTTTATCTGTCAAACAAACCTTACCTCCATGGTTTGTGAATGAAAAGAAAGTTTATCATGCGATTGAATTAAATATCGGGATACCCAGGTAAATGATTAATCGATGATTTTTTAGAACCGTTAGGTTGATGAAACTACATACTATCGAGACAGGGGTTTGATACATATGATGATTCCACAAAAGAAAACATAATCTGCATGCCGTTATGTTATGACGATAAACGATTACCCTACACGGTACATTATGTGGCTGCCCCTACAGTGGATTTCAAAAAGTTGTGTAGTATGTGGGAAAAATACACACTGTGTTAGAACTTCCTTCTGCCTCATCCAAGCAAAAAGTTATGCTGGACACAGACATATCTACCATACAAGCAACCATGACCCTTTCAGAAGGCAAAAAAAGGCTTATAATAGACAACAAGGAATTTCAGCTTGCTCTAATCCATTGACCGGGGACCAAATATACAACGAGGTACAACATATTGAAAATAAGTAGGGAAAAGGAAAATGAACAGAACAATAAGACCTCGTAAAACCAAAAGCTACGAAGGGCAGAGGTGGGAAGATTCAAAAGCAGAAAAGGAAAATAATAGAAGAAGAGGGTAGTTCAAACCAAGTAAATGAAGCATATTAGAAGAAATTCAACATTTGGTATCGAAAGCTAAAGTATTGGAGGCATAATTCTGTTCCACATTGTATTGACTTCATGCATGTAGAAAAGAATGTTTGTGAGAGTCTAGTCGGAACTTTGCTAAATGTTCCTGGAAAGACAAAAGATGGAATGAATGCTCGATTAGGACTGGCAAGGTTGGGATAAAACCAGAGTTGGTAATTGCTAGGACAAGAATGAAGACAAAACAAACACTAAAAAAACACTACTACTACCGTCTCATCAGGTTACTACATAACGAATGCTGAATAAAGACATCTTGTGAAAACTTATCCAACATCAGGGTACCAAAAGCTAGTTGTTTCAAATTTCACTATTTGGTACAGCCTAAATTATTAGAAGCTCATTTGGCCTAATCGCATGACAAATCACATGCTAATGCAAGGTTTTTGCCCATTGTTATACTTCAATCATGCACCCACCCACACATATGCTATTATCAGGTTTTGCTTTTCTTTAAATTTATATTAAAAGAAATCAGCTTGCAAGAACAGATAAGCTGCAATTGGAACTTGACACTGGCCTGACTCGAGAAGTTCTTTCCTACCGTCATTTTTGATATATGATACACTGACTGAGCATACCTAACAAGGGAGGAAAAATATGTGTCCATATTTTCGTTGGATGTATCCCTTCGAAAGATGTATGAAGGTTATTAAAGGACATGTGCAAAACAAAAATAGACCAGAGGGATGCATTGCTGAGGAACAAACGCGGAAAGAAACAATAAGTTTTTTAGCGAATATCATAAAACCATGAAAACTATTGGTATCCCACATGATAAACATGTAACCAATGAAAATGAGGACGGAAAGCCATTGTCGGCCGACAAATCAAGAGAAGTTTCCGGGGAAGTCTTTCAGAAAGCACATTTGTATGTAATACAAAATACAGATGAAATTGTACTGTATATTAAGTAAGTATTACTAACACATGTCTATTTTGTTGCTTAAAATGTTCTATTAAATATAATAATCAAAGACATTGTTTTGTTTCAGGCGACACAAGCAAGTTTTAAAAACAAAAAACCTAAGTAAATGAATAGCATTGCTGGAGAATAAGCATAGTAAATCTTTTGCTAAGTAGTTACACGAAGAGGTAATTACTCGTATGTTGTTTATAATTGATTGTTTTTTGCTAAATAGAAGTGAGTTGAGATAAAATGTGAAGTGTCCCTCCTGTATATGACATTAGATAAAGGTCCATCAGCACACCATTTCATTATCCCAACACTTCCTAGCGATTTAATTGTGATGTTTTTTTTCCAGCAATTTAAAGGCAATATATACATGTAATCAAATTTCAGGTTGAGAGAGAGTTAGCGATATCCAAAGAATAGTGTATCAGAAAATTTGTTGGATATCATATGGGCCACGCGCCACATAGTAAAAATACGAGGCATATAACATCAATGGGTATACATTTCGTACGAAAAGTAATGATGGCATAGTTTATCAGAACAGTGGGGTTAGTGTTGAGGCAGTAGATCTTTACATATCCAAAGAAGTTGTAACCACAAGAAAAGCATTTTATTATGGGGTTTTACAAGAGATATGGGTACTAGATTACCGTTTCAGGCAAATTCCTCTTTTCAAATGTGATTGGGTTAATCACAAAGCTGGAGGGGTCAAACACGATCCTAATCTTGCTTATATATTGGTAGACCTGAATAGTTTAGGCCATAAGGATGATACGTTCATATTAGCCTCATAAGCACGACAAGTGTTATAGTGAAAGGACCAGATAGATTACAAAATTGTCTATTGTCTTTATGAACACCACCAAAATTACAAAGATACATATGACGAAGTCGATAAGTAAATTTAGAGTACAGTCATTCACAAACAAGCACAATGATAACATATAGCCATGTGTAAAACAAACCGTGACTTTGGGTAATGAATCACGAAATGACTACTAATCGACCGAATGGAAGGTATTTATATGAACAACCCAAGTGAAGCATGTCATGGCTCAAGTTGTCCGACACTCTGTTTAAGATTTATGTTGGTATGCAGAACCTAATTAAAGCTTTGTTTTGCTGCAAATACTCATTGTGAAAGGATTTTCAATTCACTATTAATTTATTTTACTTCAGGTTGGATTGAATGAGTTTTATATATTGTATCTTGCTTAAGCTGCCAATGCACGTTAGATAATATGACATAACATTAACTACACTTGCATTAGGTTAGTTCATACTTGTATTTATACATTAGCATTCGCACAAATATCTAATTAAAACCAAAAATCTGAACTCATAAACAAGGTGACACTGTCAATATTTTAAACACAATCAAATCACTAATACAAAGGCCTTTAACTATTGATCTTTATAATGTAATAAAAAACATCATTTACAGAAATTCAGGGAGGCAAAACATATCTTCAATCTACAATAAGCCCCCAACATCGCTTAGGCACATGAAGAATAAAATATGCCGCAAACATCATCTGTAATCAAAACCTTAACAAAATGTAAACTAAAACACTGTTATGGCATAAAAGTCTTCCTTGATGATAGTTAAGATTATGGTGTTCAAGTTAGAGTTACTGCTGTTCAAGTAAAGACGTTCTGCTTAGATGATCTCAAGAAATATACCAAGTGGTTAGTACTACTTTGGTAAAATATATTACTACTGGCTAGTACATAAGTTATTACAGCTAGTGAATATAATTACTAACCGCTAGTATAAAGTTTGGGGTATAATAAAGCTAGTATAACATAGTACTACTAGTAAAGTTAGTACACTGCTGGAAAACTACAAATGGAAAACATATGTATACTAAACTGCCAGTATACAGTTAATGCGCCAGTGGAGAGTTAATGCTGCCATTGGAAGTTACTACTTAACTGCTAGTACAAGTTAATGTAGCCTGAGTAAAAAGTTACAACTGCAGTACAAAGTTACTACTGCTTGAGGAAAAGTTAAAGCTGCTGAGGAGATTACAACTGAAGATATGTATGAAATAGATTGATAAGTATAGAATAGCAAAAGTCTACCACCTGATATACATCCCTCTTGAAGTATCATAATCTTTGATGACAGCAAAAGTCTGCCACCTGATATACATCCCTCTTGAATACATTTCCCCTCTTAATTCATTATCCCAAACACCCCTTAGCTGGAATAATAACTAAGACTTTGGTAATCTAAATGTTAGACTAAATGGTTCATTACAGAATCATGTAGATACTACTAAAGGCGATTCTAGATTATACACAACTATAGGTAATGCAGCGCCAATTTCCAACCCGCTGACACCCAACAACTTGATTCTATGTGGCAAAGGCATAAGTTAATAACAAATTAATCATCCCCCAATCAAACAGAAACTCTAATGAAATATAAGCATATCCAATCAACTAAATATGATTTCTTATAGATAAAAGTAAAACATTTTTACAGAGTCTAGGTGGCTGGCTATGCTTATGACTGAGAATGCAGTTAACATCAACAGACTTCTTTATTGAATACTAAATCATGACATTTGAAAGCTTAAGCATACTAAACTTATCATAGCCCCAACCTAACTAAAACTAATAAATGAAAACAAAAAGCAGCTGAAAATGGGTTCCTTAATAGATTTTTATGCAATACTAGAATACTGAGTAAATGGCAATCACAACAGTAAAAAAACTAGCATAATGTATAAAATGAAGAACAATTTAAGATGACCATAGAATATAAATTTCCATTCCATTTAACCATTCATTACATATTCATTTTAAGTGTATAGAACTACAAAATATGCTTAGATTGACAGTAAGTTAAAGATTATAACTAAATAAACCTGGGCATACTACACGCCCACATATATACCCAACCAGCTTCATCCGCAAAAAACACAAACATATGCATAAAACCCCAAACCCATCACACCTAATCTTATTCACACAAATCCATTATAGCAGAATGAACTTTTAGCTCCTTACCATCAAATTGTTTGTCCGCAAGCTAGGTCAAACGAGACAGCTTAAGCTCCAACCTATCCTTAGTTTCCTTAAAACAATCAATAGCATCCTTCCAAGCATCTTTGTCACTTTTTTTCTCCATCTCACGAATCACTGTACGCACCCTTGTTAGACTAGCCTTAACATCAGCAATCTTATCACGAATATATTTTATAAAAGCCTCCTCCTTAGCAATTTGTTGCTCAAAGAAAATCTTTATCACCTTCGGTATCTCTGTCTCACCACTAAGAGCAATGATCTCATCTAAAACGGGAGTGGGTGTGACATTTGAACTGCAACATGATGATGCCATGGATGAATTAAGTGTTTAAATTAAAGTCAAATGGTTTTTTTATCAGTTGTTGTTTTTTGATCAGGGGGAAGAGATATAAGGGTTTTCGTTTTGAAGACTTATTCGATGGGGCAAAATGAAGCGATACGAGTATATTTAATATATGACTTGAATACAAATAGACTCAAACTAATTGACTAAACCACAATTCATTGGCAGTGAATATCAAATAGACTCACATTAGATAGACAATAAAATCCCATAACTAACACCATCAAAAATACATAAGTTAACAGAAATGGTGTGACCATATTATCGAATTGTGACTACACTTAAAATAATGCGTGACAAAATATGACTCTATGATTTTAGAACACCTAATAAATACTTCATGTGACCATATATAACACTGAATTAATCACACAAACACTCAATGGTAACTAAAATCAAGGTTAATGATAACTGAAGATACATTTTGCTATAAATAATAGTCACCAATGAATATGTTCATAATGTGACTAATTTTGAATGGTCGGTCACATATAATACCTTTATAATGTGGCCATAAACATAATTTAGATACACATTTGTGATATGGTGTGACTATTGTAAAGCCTATAGTCACATGATCATGCTATAATTAAATGTGACTATACACATTAGGTTTTGGCAAGCAAACACACACTAAACTTTAGACACACATATTAACTTACGGACCATATGTATTAAATTTTGGTTACACTTAATCATGTATGTCTATAGTTTAGTGTGACCATATATGACATTTGGTCACACTGTTCAAGTGTGTGACATATATTTGTCACTTTTAAATGTATATCGTGACTAATGCTTCAAACTTACTTTTTAGTTGTCACACATTTCAAATTCATATGTGGCTAAATATTCAGCAAAAAATAGCAGTCAATTTTAAATAATGTGTGACAAATTGACTATAATGATTTAGCCAACATACAACAATTACTTCATGTGACCATATATGGATTTGGTCACACTGTTCAATTGTGTGACATATATTTGTCACATATGTGTATATATATAGTGTGACTAATGTTTCAAACTTATTTGTATCTATCACCCAAAATTATCAAGTGACTAATAATCAACAAAAAATTACCAGTTAAGTCTAGTCACATAAATATTTAAATGTGTGACAATGAAATTCTAAAATGTCCACAAAATGAGTTCAATGTGGCTGTTTATTTTAATCCTGGTACATTAGTCACAATAAATATCTGATGTGGTTGGTCGTTTCAAAAAACAGCACTCGTGACGAAATCCAGAATTTACTACTGTTACTACATGGGAGTGTAAAATCCTCTGTATGGCATTCAGAACAATATTATCGTTACGTTTCTATTATTAATTAGTATAATTATTAGTTGTGTGTGCAATGCAGTATTTATATTTGTAGACCGCAAAGAAAAAAGAAAAAGAAGAACGTAGGATGAATTGACGCGAAGCATAGATTCAAGAAATCCAACATCAATTGGGAGAATTACTTATACTGTTCCCATTTTAATCTTTCTCTATATATTCACATTAGGGAAAATGCTCATATTAAGTATGGGGGGGGAGATAAACTAGAAAAGTTAAAAAAATGAAAAATGAGAATTTTGGAAAAATAACATTTTAGTGATCACATTCGAGCAATCTGACTCTGGATTGATAACATTACTAGTATATTTATACCACCCAGAAAAATTGTGAGAATTAGATCTTAAGAATTTGTGTATCCATTTTTTACACATAGGATGATTTTTATATTTAGCTTTCTCGAGTTAAGGTGTGAATGTCATTGCAAGTATCTCATCCGTCATTACGGCTGTGTATTTGTAATTTTCCGCCTTTTCTGAAGCATTGGTATCGATTTAAAATTATATGAGTGTGCCGTGATTTTGTAAATTCCTAAAACTTTGCCTAAAGATATTTACGAAACCGCAAGTAGGAACACGTTCGCGTGTTATAAACATTTTACTGATTAAGAGGTGATAAAAATATAAATATAAGTATACAATAATTTTGTTCAAAAAGCTTTTTAATTAAATTATCTGAATTTTATCCGTGCGAATTGAAAAGCGTAAATGTTGGTATCACTATCATAATGAAGTGCGAAGGTTGCAAACTTCTAAGTTCGTTTGAAGTAGTGTGCTTATCCTAAGTATGGGGGAAAGCAAGTTTCCCCCAGGTGAAAGTAAAATAAGCAAATAATAATTTTCATAATAATTATGAAAAAAGTGATGAAGTAAAAGAAATGTTTGTTACATTTACGGATAAAATAGATTATCATTTTATTATAAACCTTTTTAGCAAATATAAAAATAATATCACTAAATAAATTACCACATTTTGCATGTTTATTGTTTTGGTGCTTACGCCATGTCGTGAAGTTTTAGTTTCCTGAACAAGCCTAAGGTAATTGAACACTTCATTGACTGCACGTATGAGTGAACTTCCGTTTACTATCCAATTCACAAAATTGAGCCAGGAGTGAAGATAACTTATTTATAAAATTTGTGAGATTGCTTTGTCGCGTAATCTATGCATTAGTGATCAATAATTTGTTGTTTTAAACAAAATACTTTGGCTTTGGATTGCTTGAGGTCAAAGCAATAAGCGAAGGATGTGGAATTGAATAACGCTCAAATATACATACAATAATCCTCGACAAACATGTGGAAAATATATGATATAAATGCATGAAATATAATGCATATTAATGTTGTTTTGTTAATATAATAATTGTTTCAAGATCAAGAAAGACTAAAAAGACTAAAAGTGCAAAGATATTCCGTTGAATACGCTAACGGTCGTCAATGGAAGGATCTAGAGAAGAAGAATTAATGAAAAGAGCCAAAGTGCGGCGTACTTATACCAAGTGCGGCGTACTTCATAGCGGGTTAAATGCAATTGAATTAAATGACCAAGTACGGCGCACAATTTTGTTTGTGCGGCGCACTTCTCCTGCAGTTACTCCCAAATCATAAATAATTGCAATGATTGTGCAACTCATTTACTCCCTAACATCTACAATCGAAGACAACCATGATTAGCTATAAAAGGGCACGAATGGAGGAGAAAGCATTCCCATTTTTCCATCCCCTTCCTCATAACAATCCTCAAAACATTTAGAGTTCTTAAGGAATTTTCTAGCAAGATAAGACGAATGCTCAATAGGGAAAGGATGGAGTGATCTACGAATCATCATCATTTCTAGGTTATATTACAGCAACAAGACGAAATTCCCAGGCCAAAGTTGGATGAGGAGAATTATTACTAGTCCTAGAATCTGATAAACTAGTGTTTAGATCAAGGAAGTATCTGGAATAAAGCCCAAATCATTTGCTTTGTAGAATTGTATAAACACGTTACCTATTGAATATAATGTTTTTCTTGAATCTATGATACTTTTTATGTGTTGATTGCTATGAATAAGAGTAGTCTTTATATTTTAATTATGGGCTAAAAGATGATGATAATGAATAAGCCATAATGTTTTGCTTATGAATGTAAAATGAAATTTCGATGTTCAATTAATCCAGATTCTTAATCTAATGTCATTGCTTAATCAAACTTAGTGGATATAGGTCGAAGATTCCACCAATATGTTTACATTTCGCATAGTTGTCTATGGCAATTCGAAATTAGTCCTTGTGTAAATTGACTAATAAATCATTTATCAAACCGGATTAAAAAAAATTAACAAAAGTTCCTTAATCCTATTTAAAAAAACCAAACTTGATTAAGGGATTTTATGATCATCACTTTCATACTTGAATCAATCTTAATGCATTTTATATATTAAAGATTAAAGGCTGAAAGGCTGAAAGGAGTCTCTAATATATGAAATAAATAATTGTTTGAATGATTATCCGTCTATTCATGATTTTATGCTTAAATTCATGGTTGCTTGATTTTATGCTCATTCATCATCATTATCCTTAGTCCAAATAAATATCATCTTAAATATTGAATTTCACCCTTATCTTTAGATCGTGACAGTCTATAAGATACCTTTTCGTAAAACATCCCGACTTTACTTAGAATATACAATCCTATAGAACGACCAGGTCTTACCTAAAAGATTATACTACATACGTGGGTTATACTTTGACCCGTGTGTTTCCGTTTAATTAATCGGTATTTTCGGTCTTATAAATTTAAAGCTTTTGAAACACATCAGCTAACCATCATCCTTATTGACATTATCAAGCTCATCGCTTTCATTATCGTTTGTTTTCTTCTTTATTTGCTTTTATTATTCGATACTGATGACATCAAATAACGTCTATTTTATAGCATCATTTATGATCCCCTGTAATTAACCCATTTTGGTATAATATTTGCAATGGAATTGGTAACTTAATCGTTATATTTGAAATTGCCAATAACTATGGGCACTTGGTAAACATTAAACTAAAAGGCATGCATCTGTGATCTTAAAAAAAACGAAGATTATTTAAAGATTACTGTTCTTAACAACCATACGCCTATTCCGTCAAAGAAGATACGGCGTACTGTGCCTTCCCACCAAAGACCACGAAGGAAACAAGAGCCAATACTCCGTATCCATAAGAAAGGCAATACGCTGTATTCAAGCTATATGTGAATAAAATATTCTGGAAGATATCAAACGAGTCCATACTCCTAAAAAAACCCCCGAATACGCCGATCCAAGACATGGATACGTCATAAGAATCGAATTCGCAAATTTTTACTTGGGTATGGGGGGGGGAGGGTCAGACCCTATAAATAGTAAACTCAAAAACGAGTTTTAAGTGTGCTAAATCATATTCTCGATACCTAAACCATAAAAATTTGATTTTCAGAGGAGAAAGAGCAAAAGAGGTCGAGCAACGCGATTAATTCCATAGGAGACAACGTGTAATTTCTTATACTCTTATAATCGTTCAGTTTTTGGTATCATTCGTTAACTAGGTTAGTTTACGTTGGCTAAATCATTACTTTTACATTATTTTGATGTTTAAAGTCTAATACCTCGGTATTAGCCATGTTATTGAAGAATCAAATGTTTGGTTTGTTTATCTTGATTTCTTAATTTATGGTTGAATTGCTTGTTTATGTTTATCAATTTATACTTGTTTATGTGCTTTTGTATGCGATATATAATTCAACTGGATCTAGTGAAACGCAACACCAAGTAATCAGATACCGGATAGTCTCCATAATTTGATTTATACCGTCTAGACCAATAGGATCACAATTAACAACCTATCTTCGCCCTTTGATTATGAGCTTAGTTGGGCCATAAGGTGACCTTGGTATCAATGAGTACATTCTAATCAATTTGTAAAGACTTGGTTAGTGGACTACTAGTGTATGAATTGCCATTAAGCAGTAAGTTGGTAAAGTCTCTATGAGCTAGGGTTTAACAATATCATCATTGCTTTAATCCCTAAGATAGATTAAAACAGTAAATAAGGATTGCTTAGAATGTTGGAAGCGTTTAATTGTGACAGAATTCTACTGACTAGGTCTTAGAGAATGAAGTAAGCGCCTAAGTCATAAGAATGAAATGCCACTTCAAAAATTCTGTACTTTTGTATGTTTACTTAATATAGCTTAAAGATTTGGAAAATTATGAAGTATACTCAAGGATAGCTCTCTCGCAGCTATACATTTCTCTATGCCCCGGGAAGTACCGTTTTCCCTTAATTTTCCTTATTTTATCTCTATTATTAGTTATCACATTGAGAGCAATGTTCAACTTAAGTGTGGAGGAGAGCCAAATAGGAAAAATTAATCATATCCCTCCATGTTTGCCCTTCCAAATTTGTTTCCAACTGATACTTTCAAAATCTTAATACATATATGCTTTCAAAATTAAAAAAATGCTCTTAGTAAGGCAAATCCAACTGGATTAACACTATAGCTAGCACAACCTTGTCCACTAAATTATGAGAAATATAAGCCTTTAGAATATTCGGGTACCCACTTTTGATACCCAAGATAATTGATGCCTTTAGCTTGTTTGAGTTAAAGAATAAGCAATCATATGTATCTATTCCATCGTTATAGATGTATATATGTGGTTTTGTCGCCTTTTCTAGAGCAGTGGCATTGGTTGATAATTATATATGAGTGAGCCAGAAATTTAGAAGCTCTAGAACTTGTGCTTGATCATCATTTACTAGACCGAAGCCTATCACATGTTATGAATCTTGCAAGTTTCTGTTCTTGCAAGCACTCCCTTTAGTGATAGTTGCTGAAATATCTAAGTAAAAAGTCAATGATGAAAGATGAAGTTATGTGCCTAGCCTTAGTTACAACGATCTAAAAAAATGTTAAGATATAGAAATTCAAAGAAATAAAGGCTTAAGTTTCAGCACATGAAGATCTGTATATGCTATTATCCTTTATCAATATCAAGTTCCGCCCTTCGGTCAAGTTAATGTGTCAAGTACAAGCCTATGGTAGCTGTCAAGATTATGTCTGTGCAATTGAGTGACTTCACAAATATAAAACCCTATCTGAGTGAACTGAGTGAATTCTATAAATCAAACACATTCCCTATGTGAGGTGCTTAGTCAATGCCTGAAAGGTTATCTAAACTTGTAAACACTTATAAAATCCAAATTTTCTCCATGTCACGATAAATGATCTTGTTTTCTCGCTTTAATTGCTTGAGGGCAAGCAACAGCTAAGTGTGGAGGGATTTAATAACGCCCAAATTATACATGTTTTTGGTGGCGTTATTTGTATATATTTAATCATTTCTCGTGAACTTTCGATACTTAATAGCTTAAATTGCTTGTAGGTTCACTTGAAGACATCCCGAGGTCAAACAAAACAAAGATCACGTACTTATACGCTAAGAAACACAACATACAAGAAAAGATAAAGAATCAAGCCTAAAGTGCAAATGTGTGCCGCACTTACCAGTTGTGCGCCGCACTTACCCTCAAGTCAAAGGAATTAAATGACTTAGTCAAATTCAGCATTAACTCCATAAGTACGCCGCACAAAGTATTTTATGCGCCGCACTTCCCATCTGACGTTGAAGAGTAAATGAAGACATAAATACTACTGCATTAATACCCTAAGTACGCCGCATAAATTCCTTTGTGCGCCACACTTCTCCAATAAACATTTAATTCCCTCGCATTTAATCACCAAGTACGCCGCACATTTTACCTTGTGCGCCTCATTTTCACCCTGAAATCAACCTATAAATAGAGCCAAAATTCACACATTTCAATCTATCTCATACTTACAAACAACTAAGTATCAATTCCCTCATCCAACCATTCTCCAAGCATAAACACCATATCCTTTGTAGAATCAAGATCAAATCACCAAGAACGACGAAGAACATCATACTAGTTTAGTAGAAGAATGAAGTTTGTTATCAAATCAAGTTATGTTATGAAATCTTTAGCCATGAGAGGCTAAATCTCTCATGACTACTCGGTGATGTTATGATAATGCATAAGTGTTTAGTATGATCATGATCTCTTTAATCTCAAGCTTATGTTGCGATCCTATTATGTCTTATCTTGTTGGTTTTGCTTATCAATCTTAGATTATATAATCATATCGGTATAGGTTGAAAGACCCATTATGATCTATGTGGTTTTAAAGATTTGTTTATGGTCTTTAACGTCTGTGTCGAGAAATCCACTTTCGTAAACTAATAAACAAAATAAGCTTTGATATATTAGCAACTAGATTATTTGAGTGACACATTTAGTCTAGTTAACTAAATATAAGTCTTGGGCTAATCAAGTTAATTTGTGAAAATGTTTTCTAACGAGAAATCCTTTTTATAAGTTAAAGGTTCCATCTTCGAGGTCTTAATTATTTCCAACACTTCTGAATTATTTTCAACTATCCGAGTAGTCATCTTTATTGTCACTGGTAGAACAACAGTTATTTTCAAAAAAACTATTTAAGTCTATTTTCTTTCTGATTATTTAAACACTACTCAAATCCCTGTGGACGACCTGGTCTTACTTAAAAAGATTATACTACATACATGGGTTATACTTTTACCTGTATGTTTCCCTATAAGAAAAATTGGTATTTTCAATTATTATAAATTTAAAGCTTTTGAAACACATCATGTGGGTTAGCCCGATCCACGTGGTTCCAAAGAAAGGAGGAATGACGGTAGTTTTAAATGAAAATAACGAGTTAATTTCGTCTCGCACAGTTACAGCATGGCGAGTGTGCATCGACTTTCGTAAACTTAATAATGCAACTCGAAAGGATCATTTCCCTCTTCCCTTTATTGATCAAATGTTAGAGCGTTTATGTGGGAATGAATATTACTGTTTTCTTGATGGTTTTTCAAGATTCTTCCAAATTTCGATCGCACCCGAAGATCAAGAAAAGACAACATTCACTTGTCCTTATGGGACGTTTGCGTACCGACGAATTCCGTTTGGATTATGCAACGCACCAGCTACTTTTCAAAGATGGATACGGAAATTTTCCATGACATGGTGGAAGACTTTATGGAAGTATTCATGGACGAATTCTCGGTATTCGGTAACTCTTTTGATTGTTGTCTAGCTAATTTAGATAGGATGCTTGCTAGATGTGAAGAAACCAACCTTGTGCTGAATTGGGAAAAATGTCATTTTACGGTGAAGGAAGGGATTGTTTTAGGATATAAAATTTCTGGGGCTGGATTGAGGTTGATAGAGCTAAAATTGATGTGATAGCTAAATTGTCATACCCAACAAACATAAAAGGGGTGAGAAGCTTTCTAGGGCATGCTGGATTTTATCGAAGGTTCATAAAAGACTTTTCCATGATTTCTAAACCAATGACCCAGCTTTTAATGAAAGACGCGAAGTTTGATTTTTCTGATGATTGCAAAAAGGCATTTAACATTTTGAAAGAAAAACTAACCACTGCGCCTATCATAATATCTCTTGATTAGAACGTGCCCTTTGAATTAATGTGTGACGCTAGTGACTTCGCTGTTGGAGCTGTGTTAGGACAACGAATAGACGGGAAATTTAAACCAATCTATTATGCCAGCAAAAGTCTAAATAATGCCCGAGAGCATTACACCATCACTGAAAAAGAACTTCTTGCAGTTGTTTTCTCTTTTGATAAGTTTCGTCCATATCTTATCTTATCAAAGGCCGTAGTCTATACTGATCATTTAGCTTTGAAGTATTTGTTCAGCAAACATGATGCCAAACCAAGGCTTATAAGGTGGGTTCTGTTTCTTCAAGGGTTTGACATTGAGATTAAGGATAAAAAGGGGCAGAGAACTTAGCTGTGGATCATTTGTCGAGACTTGAGAACCTAGATTTGGGAACATTCACAGAAGAGGAAATCGCTGACAAGTTTCCCGACGAACATCTTATGATATTGAAAACCAAGTTAAATGAGGATGAACCATGGTACGCTGGTTATGTTAACTATATCGTTAGAAAGATTATGCCTCCAAATTGGACACCTGAAAAAATAAGAAGATTTTTCTCTCAAGAAAAAAATTATTTTTGGGATGAACCATATGCATTCAAGCTATGCACGGACAATGTAATGAGGCGATGCGTTACTGGAACGAAATCCTTGAAATCTTGGCACATTGTCATTCTGGACCAACTGGGGGTCGTCATAATGCATTAATTACTAGAAGGAAAGTCTATGAATCAAGATTGTTTTGGCCTAGCATCTTTAAAGATGCTAAAAATTACGTAATGAGATGTGACGCATGTCAGAGATCTGGAAACATATCATCAAGAAGTGAGATGCCTCAGAACAATATTCAGGTATGTGATGTGTTTGACATATGGGGGCTAGACTTTATAGGACCCTTTCCTAAGTCAAAGGGAAACAAATATATATTGGTAGCAGTGGATTATGTATCAAAATAGGTCGAAGTTCAAGCACTTCCTACAAATGATGCTCGTGTTGTGATTAAGTTTTTGAGAAGGCTATTTGCAAGATTTGGAGTTCCTAAAGCTTTAATTAGTTATCAGGGGACACATTTTGTAACTCTCAACTAGAAAAATCCTTGCAAAAGTATGGAGTAACACATAAGTTATCAATGGCATATCACCCTCAAACTAATGGGCAAACCAAAGCGACTAATAGAGCTATTAAACGTATCTTGGAAAGGTCGGTTAGATATAATCTGAAGAATTGGTCCAAAAATCATCCATTATGGGCCTTCAGAACCGCCTATAAAACACCTACTGAATGCACCCCTTTAGATTGGTTTATGGAAAAGCTTGTCACTTTCCTATGGAGATCAAACATAAAGCATATTGGGCACTAAAATAATGTAATATAGATCTCACAGCTGCAGCAAAGAACCGTTTCATGGAACTTAATGAATTGATGGAATTGAAAGATGGAGCGTACGAAAACACCTGGATCTACAAGGAAAGAACTAAGAGATGGCACGACTCTAGGCTTCATGGGGATAAGAATTTCAAATTAGGAGACAAGGTATTGCTATTTAATTCTAGATTTAAGATTCATCTGGGTAAGCTCAAATCAAGGTGGTACGGGCCAAATGTGGTAAAGACTGTGTATCCGTATGGAACTGTGGAGATCATCGATAGAAACAAAATCAGCTTTAAAGTCAACGGACAAAGGTTAAAGAAGTACCACGATGGACATATTAATGCGGAAGATAATGAAGTAGTGTAATTCGAAGAAGATACAACGTGAAAGAAGCTGGAAGGAAAAAGTCTAACTTAAAGACTAGCTGAAAGAAAAGTGCTTCCCGGGAGACAACCCGGATTGTTATTTATTTTTATCGAGTTTGTCTTCCCAAACATCAATACACGTATCCGCTCCATACCATATGGCGTATTGAATTTTTGGACGTTATCAGTCCTTTATTTTTATGAACTTTAAACATTATTGCCAGTTTTGTCAATACGGCGTATTTGTGCACATGATACGGCGTATTCGACAGACTGACCCGTATTTAGATACTTTTTACAGGTTTCTCGATACGGCGTATTCCAATTTATGGATACGACGTATTGGTCTCCTGTATAGTTTATTTAGCTTATTTAATTACCTATAGATACCCAAGATAGGACTTTGCATGTTTTTCCTATATTTTGCACAGGACCTCACTGCATAGAAATCGACGATGTTGGTGAAGTATCTACAATCTGGAAATCTAGAAGTGTTGGAATCTTGAAATCTCAAGATAGCTGTTCAACACACAATCTTACTCACAAACTCAACTTGGAGAATCTACCGAGCAAAATATCAGAGGAGTTTCTTATTCTAATTCTTTTAAATTCCCGTTTTTAATGTTTTATCTATACAATGAGGAC